>CAUYRH010099375.1:0-37192 GCA_963574655.1 Perodicticus potto
TGGAATATTATGCAGCCTTAAAGAAAGATGGAGACTTTACCTCTTTCATGTTTACATGGATGGAGCTGAAACATATTCTTCTTAGCAAAGTATCTCAAGAGTGGAAGAAAAAGTATCCAATGTACTCAGCCCTACTATGAAACTTTTAGTTTTAAAAAGGGGAATGCTTCAGTCTAACTATGACAAGTTGGTTACTCTATCCTGGGGCCTAATTCATTGAGGATGTTACCCAATAGAATCAGAAATAGAAGAAGCCAGAGGTAGCTGTTACATGCAAGGGTTAAGTGAAGGGACTTTGGGCTGAAAGACTTGTAATTCCAGTTCCTCTGCCTCAAGGGTATGAGAGGTATGAGGCCAAGGGGAGATAAGCTGATAAACTGCTGTATGCCATCTTGTTGTTGTTGTTTTCCAGCTGTCAAATGAAGTAATTAATAGCGTCCAAATACAAGTTTAGAGTAAAAATAGTGAAAGTAAGTTATCAGCATGGTGCTCAATACAAAAAAATAATCTGACCAATACAAAACCCTGTCAGAGAGAGAGCCCCAGGGGTTACACTAGAAAGGCCAAATCCAGGTGGAGCACAGGGTCAATGAGTGGGCTTGAGTCAGCAGCCAAAGCCAGAGTGTCTGGTGGGGGTGGGTGGAGACCAGGTCATGGGGTGCACATGGATGACCAGACCAGAGCGAGGCAAGGGGGTAAATGTGCTCTGTACACAAGGAGAACTGTGGAGGTCAATGCTGGCCTCTTGTTCAATGCAGGGCTGTTTCAGAATATATTATTCATCCTTTTTCTCTGGCACGAAAGAAATAGGATAATTATTGTATAGAAATACAGGTATACTGGAATCTTGTGAAAGAAAATGTTATAGAAGTAATAAAGAGAAGGCAAACATGGTTAAAATTTAACATGTGACTCCAAAGTAGGGGAAAAATAAGACATCACGTGCACTCCAAACACGGTAAAGTTACAGAGGCCGCAAGTTCCATGAGACACATTAAGTCATTGATCCAGCCACACATAGTAAAACAGAAGTTTCATAAAAATGTGATCCTGGGCAAGATTTGGATTGACACTATCTTATGGGGCCTATATACCGTTTTTTTCCTTCCATGTCTAATCATTTGAATTGAGGCCAATACTTAAAAATCAAGAGATTTAACCAGAAAAATTAGGAACTCTGGCTTCCTAATAATAATGAAATGAAATTCATAATAATGAAATTTATCAACTCTTCATCAGTATCCCAAAGGCCAGTGATGGGCTTTTCCTCCTGAAGGGCCAGGAGTATTTTTGCAGCTCAGCAAACACCCAGCAGTGTGAGTTGTGAAGGTTGGAGATAGCAGTTTGGAGCCTTTTTCATACCCTTTCCATTGCAAAGTGGACTGTCAGAGCCAAAGTGAGGCAAATATTTACACACAAGAAACTTCAAAAGTGACAGAAATTCAACTCAGATACAAAGTGGAGTCTTCAGAGCAGGAAGACTCCAACTTAAAACAGGGCCTGAGAAAAAGCCAGCAAGGGAAAGCCAGCAATGGACTCATTGCCATGGAAGGGACATCAAAGATTGAAGAAGAGACAAGCAAATATCAGACAGAAAAAGGAGATCAAAGGAAAAGAGAGTGGCAGCTTCTGGGACCTCATGCATTTAACATCAACACAAGCTTTCTCCAGGGCTTTACCCAGTTGGAGCCCACCTGTGACAATAGGAAATCCAGCAGGTTACCAAATGGACCTTGTCATCCAGGACACTGAGACTGTGAGTGAAACTTTGCAATTTAATGCCTGCTTTGGCCGGCCACTAAGATCAATGAAGGATACACATGTGTGATTTGCCAAGACCAGGGAAACAAGAAAAGGAAGGAAAGAAAGAAGTTGGATTGTCAGAGAAGATAATGGGCAAAATCAAATTTGGGGAGAACATTTTTATCTCAATGAAATACTATGCATTTGTGGACTCTATTCTATTTCAACTATACCTCTTGGAATCGCATATAAAAAAATAAATAAGACATTATTTGTGCCTTTGACAAACTTTTTTTCAGGGAGATATTATAAAATATTCAACATAAATGTGCTCAGGGCCTGTACATCAGGCAACCCTTCAAGTACTCGTACTATGTCAATGAAGAGGATGAAGATTCCTGTCCTCAAGGAGCTTGTGTCCTAGCAGGAGAGATAGACCATAAGCTAAAAGCATGACAAGTGCGTGAATGATAGAGGAACAAGGTGAAACAGGCTATGGGAACAAAAATAGATCAGGGTAGTGGGTTTGGGAGTTCAGGAGTGGAGAGAAGACATTGCAATTCTAGATGTACTGGTTAGGGTGGTCCCCACTGAGATGGGCCTTTGAACAAAACCTTGAAGGACACAAGTTGAGCTTGCCTGGTTGCTGTCTGGAGAGCGCTGGCTCAGGGCACTGGGGTCCCCTACCTGTAACAGTTACGCTGCATTTTTTCGGCTTACATCACCTCTAATCAAAAGCCAGAATAAGTCTCCTGGATCTATCCTCTGCCCTCTGAGTGCTTGTCAGTGATATCTTCCTAAAGATGATTATTATTTTATTTTACTATTATTATTTTTTTTTTGGCCTGAGCTGGGTTTGAACCCGCCACCTTCAGCATATGGGACCAGTGTCCTACTCCTTTGAGCCACAGGCGCCACCCAGACTATTATTTTTCAATTAAAAATCGTTCAGTAACTCTCTCTCTATTCAGCCCAGAAATCAAAGATCTTATTCTATGATTCCCACTTATCTTGCTTATTTTATTTATAAATTAAAACTCTACGGTTTCCCATTCGTGTGATCGCTAGTATGGGTGTCATCAAACGACTTTTCACTTTCTGACCTGGGGTGGAAGGTGAGCATCCTTCTTATCACCCTCTATGGTTTCCTTCATATAATTTCCTGTAATTCTATATTCCTCAATGTATGCCTCAAAATTCTGCCATCCCTTCAACTCCAATTTCATGATTACTTTCCACAGTGATTTCCCCAAACCCACCTCCTCCTCTGTTTGCATAGCACAGTCTGTCTCCATGTTGTTCTTACCGTACTTTGCCTTCCTCAATCTGGTGGAGGACAGACTTGTGTGTAGGGACTGGCCCTCCTTTCCTAGGGAGAAGAAACAGTGTGTGACTTATCCTTAATTCCACCGCAGGACCTGGAATCTTGCCTCACAGAAAGGAAGACGTCAACAGCTACTCGGTGAACTGAATTCGTACTGAAAATTGGAATTAACTTCTGCAAGTGTTTCTGAGAGCTGATAACAGAATAATAAGAATGAAAGAGTTTTTGATTAAGTTGAGCCAAAAATGACTGGTGGGATAAGACAGATTTTGTTTGGAAAGTCTGTGGCAAGTATTAGCTGCTAATAAAGGAATGAGCACATGAGCCAAAGGAAGCTAGTTTCCAGCTCCGTCTCCCTTATGTTGAATGTCATTCCATGTAGACTATGCACCCCGAAATGTAATCTCTACTCAGCATCATCAAATGAAATAATGCCAGAGTCTGAGTAGAAACACGCAATCATATCATTGGCTCCCTCGACAAGGAAATCACTGAAAAATGTAAAATTAAAAAAAAAAAAACAACAACAAGGTTGAATTTGGGGACCACGGGGACACCAAATAAATGTATGCGGAAAGAAATCATGAGTAGAAAACTGAATATTTTTGCAAGTAAAAATTAAGATCAAAATATAAATCCTGTGGCAAAATAGTTATTTTGATCCCTAAGAACACACTAATCATACGTATATAACACATGAAATTCCAATAAATGGAAAGATGAGAAACTGTCCATTCTAAACCACATAGATAATTGGTTAATGCTGCCCTGACGTGGGCTCCTGTGTGGTAGTTTGAGGTTGCAGAGGCCTTGAAACCAGGCTTCTGGTTAACCCATTTTGCTGTCAGATGAATGAACCAATGGACAGAGTTCAAGGAGACCAATGTGGGAAATTTGAAGCAGGGCCAGAGGCCAGCTGAACCAAGCAGGAGAACAGCTTCAAGATGACCAATATCCGATGTTTGCAAAGTTATTTGACTAGTTCTCCTGGGTCATGCACAGCTGTGACCCTGGTACAGATGGTTTGATGAACAATCACAGTATAAAGCTAAATTTTAATTTTTACTATCCAAGTTTTGATAAATAGATAAAAATAATGTGCAAATGATCTGAAAAATATGATTATTAATAGAAGTGGAGTATACCAAATATAGTCTACAAGTATTTATGAGATATTTAGAAAAATCAGTAATTAAGAAAAACATCAATACATGAGGCAAATTTCCCCACATCTATAATTCTACAGTACAATTATAACCTCAAATTCTCAACGCCTTAAAATATCTAAAAATATAAAGTAGGTTTAAAATTCACAGTCACATTCAAATGTGCATAAATACAGTGTTGCTTCCTCTCCCTAACTGGATTTAACATGTTCATTAGCCTCTGTTTCCTCTGATGGCAGAAAAGTATAACCTTGATGATGAATAATAACCACTTCATGCCTACTTGAAATTTAGCACATTATTGTATAATTTAGTAGGTTGTGTTGTGATTTCCTCTTTCCACTTCTTCCCTTTCTCTCAGGCAGATCACAGTGGGTGGGCTACACATTGTCCTGCATTTGGGGAGGCGTGTCATCCACTGGTCCCAGTTTAGGGGCAGGAAAATAAGTATCAGCTTCTGCTGCTATTGTCTTTGGACCTGCTGTGGCCTAAGGCTGTAAGGGGTAGTCACTTGGGTCCCAGATACCCCAATCCAGCTACCAGACCTTAGCACACGTCTGAAGGCCTCAGCCTGTCATACCGCTCCACCGGCTCTCCTGGGCCTGCTCAGCAGCCTGCCCTACACTATACTGGACTGACCGGGTCATTGTGAAACAGCTCTTAGGCCCTTCTGTGCCCCTGCGCCTCAGCAATTACTAATCTGCCTCACCTCCAGCTGTTTTGCTCTCTGTGGCCACGGTGAATTTGAGACAATTCTCAGGGGTTTCAGCCATCACAGCCATGGGAATGTGGGCAGAAGGACCTTTCTGTGTTTTCTAAGATCTATAGTGTGACCACTATCTACATCTCTCCAAGCCTCTTCCAGTTTCAGTTTTCCAGACAGAACCAGAGAGCAGAACCTACAATACTAACTGAATTCTCATCCTCATCGGATTTCTCCATGACTACTCAGCCAGACTATGTCCTCTGTACTGCGTGACTTCTAAAAAAGCCCTTTCTTCTGAATCCTTCAAGCAGCATAGCTTGCTATTTAAAAAGACAATAGTATTTTTTCTCTTTCTCTTCTAAATATTTTCTTTTCTTTCCTTCTTTTTTTTTTTTTTTGAGACAAAGTCTCACTAAGTCCCCCTTGGTTGAGTGCAGTAGCATCACAGCTCACAGCAAACTCCAACTCTTGGGCTTAAGCGATTCTCTTGCCTCAGCCTCCCAAGTAGCTGCGACTACAAGTGTCCACCACAACGTCCAGCTATCTTCTAAGTATTTTCCTGCGAGCAATGTTTTCCAAAATCATAACTGAGTGAAATAGGCAGTAAAAGTGTTTTGCAAAAATTGAGGAAAGTGGCCAAACATAAAAATTTCAAAAACTAAAGTTATCGTTAAATATTTAAAATTACAAAAATGAATAAGGAAAAGAAATATTCAATTGCATTCTTGACTTTTCTATTACAGATTTGATTTCTGCAAAAATTATAAATGAAAAATTTATCATTTTTTAAAAATGTAAATGACTTAAATTAGAAATTTTTGTCCATGGTAATAAATCAACTAAGAACATTTTATGACTTATTGCAGAAATATTTTTATAAAGTATATGTGATGTGGAATGAAAACGTTCATTAGTAATTTGAATTTTTCCAGATTATTCTCTAAGATTTATGAACAACTATCAGAGTAAAACTCTCTCAGTTGTCCTCAGAGATGAGACTTGACTTGATCTAAATACTTGACAAAAGATAATTAGAGCTCAAATTTATTTACTTCTTAAAATAGGAATATATATATGTGTTTCAATCAAATATGAATATGTATATATGTATTTCAATCAAAGGAAACATGAGTGGTTCAAGAAGACTCTGTTAATTTATGATCTAGTAATACAGTTCAACCCATTAGTAGATTGAACATAAAATATCCTACATTCTGT
This sequence comes from Perodicticus potto, assembly GCA_963574655.1. Lineage (NCBI taxonomy): Eukaryota > Metazoa > Chordata > Mammalia > Primates > Lorisidae > Perodicticus > Perodicticus potto. Next base: position 6,158 of record CAUYRH010099375.1, read on the forward strand.
CAAATGGATTTTTGAAACACCAATGAATAAAACTAGTTTTTCATTTCTATTTTAAATAAATAAATAAATGCAGTGTAAAATGAAAGCAAAAGATTACCTTCTTTATCTTCTAATGTGGAGTAGGATCAGTGTTACATGTACTTAAGAAATAGAAATTTTAGCTGGGCAGTGTGGCAGGTGCCTATAGTCCCAGCTACTAGGGAAGATGAGGCAAAAGAATTGCCTAAGCCCAGGAGTTGGACGTTGCTGTGAGCTGTGATGCCACAGCACTCTACCAAGAGTGATAAAGTGAGACTCTGTCTCTAAAAAAAAAAAAAAAAAAAAGTTCTATACCATTTTTTTTTTTTTTTTTAAAAATTTGTTGCCCTGGGTAGAGTGCTGAATTCCTGGGCTCAAGCGATTCTCCTGCCTCCGCCTCCCAAGTAGCTGGGACTATGGGCGCCTGCCACAATACCTGGCTATTTTTTGGTTGCAGCCATCATTGTTGTTTGGCAGGCCTGGGCTGGATTCGAACCCACCAGCTCAGGTGTATGTGGCTGGCACCTTAGCCACTTGAGCAATAGGCGCCAAGCCCCATTATTTTTGTTTAATGTTGCTTTAAAAGTTTTGGCTAAGTCTTAAGAAGTTTTGAATAAAACAACAAAACAAGGGCAAGAATGTACAAAAAGTTGATACTTTTTGAAAAGGATAAAATGTTTTATATATGATTATCATATGATTAGAATTAATCCTATCTTGGAGATATTGTGGGTTCAGTTCCAGACTATACACAGTTTGCAGTGTAGTGCATTAAGAAACAATTACTTTTTAATTTTATTTATTTATTTTTAATTATTTTAATTTGGGGGGGATAGATCCTCACTCTGTCACCCTGGGTAGAGTGCCATCATGTCATAGCTCACAGCAACCTCAAGCACTTGGGCTCAAGCAATCCTCTTCCCTCAGCCTCCCAAATAGCTGAGACTTTAGGCATCTGTCACAACACCCGGCTACTATTTTCTATTTTTAGTAGAAATGGGGTCTCTCTCTTACTCAGGTTGGTCTTGAACTCCTGAGCTCAGGAGAGCTCACCTGCCTCGGCCTCCCAGAGTGCCAGGAATATAGGTGTGAACCACTGTGCTTGGCCAAACAATTTTTATAAGTGTAGAACTTGTAAAAAAATTAAAAACCTACAAGTAGTAAGAGTAGTTATATATATTTAAAAAAAAAAAAAAAAAAGATATCCTGATGGAGAGAACACATCCTCCTAAAACACTGGGAGAGAAATAGAAGGAAAGACAGTTTCCAAAAACTAACAGAGTTTATGGACATTTGATGGTGTTACTTCAAAGAAGTAGAGAAATTGAGTTTCTCATTAAATGGCATTGGGAAAAATCGATTGTGGAAGCTTTCCTTGTACAATAGAAAAAAGTATTTATCACAGGTTAGGTTTTTTTCTTAAATAATGTATTCATTAAAACATAATTTGTGTTAATATTTACAGGAATGAAAATTGCCAATGAAAACTAGTATCTTATAACCATTTCAAAAAAGAGCCATTATTAACAGTTCAATGTTTCTTGCTGGCCTATATCCTGTGCAAAACGTTATTGCTGACATCATACTTTACACCCAGTTATAATGCTTTCATTTTCTAATCAGCATTATACTCATTCCCTATTTTATTACAAATATTTAATAAGCATCATTATTAACAACTAAGAGTCCATTGGACTGATTCTTGATTGCTAGCTGTACAAAACTATATAGGACATTTGGATTATTTCCTACTTTTCATATTTATAGATGATAATTTGGGAGCGATCTTGTGCATGAGTCTTTTTGGATACAATGCTGGATTTTAAACTAGGTCTCCCTGTAGCTAAATAGAGGTATGTTTTGTTTGTCCCTGGGCATTAGTATGACAGTATTCTCAGAGATGCTTGCATAAAAGATAAATATAAAAACATAGATTTTCTTTTCTTTTTGTACCATCCTTCTGTAAATTATTGTTTTATTTAGTATTAAAAAGGTTCAGAAGGAAGTGAAAATCGTTTTGTAAAATGAGCCTTTAAGAAGTAAGCAATTACAGTTATTTTTACATGAGCTAATCAGTATCTTTTTAAATGTGTAATCAAGAGGCATCTATAATTATTTGAGCCACTTGGTTCATGAATACAATTGAATCTAACCAAATTCACTTGTTTCCTTTCCTATTCCTTTAGAGCTTATAACTAAGAGTTGATTTTTGTCACTCTGTTCCCCCCCACCCCCCAAACAGCTCAGTTTTGGAGGAATTCCAGTACCTGGCAAACCTGGGACCTTTTTAAAGAAAAACTTCCATGGATGTATTGAAAACCTTTACTACAACGGAGTAAACATAATTGACCTGGCTAAGAGACGAAAGCATCAGATCTATACTGTGGTAAGTCAACCCGTCATTTTTGTCTTGATGGTTACATTGGGGTAAGTCTCTCTTTAACCACCCGCCCTGCACCTGTTGATAATATGTTTGTCTCACACCCTTCAAGTGCTCGTTAACCTCCCAGGTGACCGTGGAGAACAGGAGGAACGGTGGGGATTGAGTCCATGTAAATTGCATTATTGAGAGAAACAAATGCATTAAAAGCTTCCATTGAACTCCATTTTCCTGGCTGTGGGATGTTTTCAGGTGTGGGTAGGTTTTTTTTTTTTTTTTTTTTTTTTGCAGTTTTTGGCCTGGGCTAGGTTTGAATCTGGGACCTCTGGCATATGGGGCCGATGCCCCACTCCCTTGAGCCACAGGCACTGCCCTGTGGGTAGGGTTTGTAGTCTACACTAACATCAATTTCTTTTTTGCCTCAGGGAAATGCAACAGAAAAAGATTTTGTTACCTTCTATAGCTTAAGAATTACATATTTGCCTACTTATTGTCAATATTGAAAACAAGGCACTTTAAACAAGGTTAAACTTTAAACTTTTAGTGTTTTTGAGATTCCTTTTGCAGCATTTATCACACTGGCAAAGGAAATGATGTTTTAGTTAATTAATATTTGTCTTCCTTAATAGACCATGAGTTTCATAAGCATCAGAACTGTGTTTTCTTTTTTCCTACTGCATATACAATGCCTAGCAGAGTGCCTCACACATGGTGGGTAGATTCAAAATGTAATTGTGGACTGTTCTATTTCTCCTTCCAGTTCTATCCATTTTTGTCTCATATTTTATAGTTCTGTTGTTTGATACACAGATAGTATTGCTATGTGTTCTTGGAAGATTAGCCCTTTTATTACTATGTAATGTCATTCTCTGCCTTTGATGGTTTTCTTTGTTCTAAAATCTACTTTATCTGATATTAATATAGCCATTTTACTTTCTTTCAATTAAATTTGCATGATAAAAATGTTCCTATCCTTTTGCTTTTAACCTGCCTAGATAATTATGTGGGAAGTGAGCTTCTTGTAGACAGCTAATAACTGAGTCATATTTTTTAATACATTCTTCCACTTTTGGTTATTTATTAATTTTAATTAATTAATTAATTTTGAGATAGAGTCTCACTCTCTCACCCTGAGTTGAGAGCTATGACTTCATCATAGCTCACAGCAACCTCAAACTCTTGGGTTCAAGAGATCTTCTTGCCTCAGCCTCTGGAGTTGTTGGGACTACAGGCATCAGCCAAGGCATCTAGCTAGAATTACTATTTTTAGTAGAGATGGAGGTCTCACTCTTGGTCAGCCTGGTCTTGAACTCCTGAGCTCAAGAGGATCCTCTTGTCTCAACCTCCTGGAAACTTAATTGGTGTACATAGAACATTAACATTTAATGTAAATTAATAATGTGTTGGGCTTTTTGTTTCCTGTTTTTTTTTTTTTTTTATTCTTTCTCTTTTCTCTACCTTCTTGTGTGTTTCTTGAATGATTTTTAAAATCCATATTGCTTTATCTAGTGTTTTGAGTATCTCTGTATATGGTGTTTTTGGTTGTTGTTTTTGGTTTCTAAGGGTATTTATATATATGTCATTGTATAAATATAAAAATATATATGTTATCATAGTTTACTGATTTCACCATTTTACTAATTTGTTTGACGTGTAGAAACCTAACCTTTTTTAAACATCATTTTACCTTACCTTACTTAATGTGTAATTGTCTTAATCATTAGTTCTTCCCTATATATTTAGAACCATTTCAGATAGTGTTATTTTCACTTCAACTGTCAAACATAATTTAGAAAATTTAAGAGGAGGAAGAAAGATTACTGCATTACTCATATCTTTTTCTTTCTATTGCCAAAAGACCAAAAATAAAAGTCTTGAAAGTAGTGTGGGCCTCTCTGGTTGGGATGTGTATAATGGGAAGCCCTCATTACCACCACTTCCCACTTACCCTCCAGTGACTTGTAGGGTGTGTGTGTGTGTGTGTGTGTGTGTTTTGTGTGTGATGAAAGTGTTCTTGTTATCGCTGGTCTGTGATGGAAGTCCTGACTCAACACTAAGCTATGACTGGCATTGGCCCTGTGGGGAGTGGGTGGAGGGTCCTCATAACAGCCAAGGGGGGTGGGAGTCCAGTCCATGTGGTCTCCATTGACACTACAGGGAAAGACTTGGTACTATTTGACAAAGGTTAAACTCCAGGATACCCAGATATTCTCAGATTTGTCTTCTCTGATACTAGCCTTGGTTTGGGGCATTTTGTTGCAGTATGGCTGAAGGAAAGTGGAGTCCTATTGATGGTTTTTATAATGTTAGAGAAGTAACTATCTAAAAATATTCTGTCTTTTCCATGCTCCCCCTTTCCTCATCCTTTGTCTACAGAGAGCAGGCTTCTAATGGCAAATTTAAAAAAATTGTCTGCACTAATGGATCTCTCTGGGTTGATCCTTCATCTATACGGCTAGGACAAAGGCATCAAAATGTAGATTTAAGGAACTCTCTCCCAGATTGTTCTTTGCACATACTTGATTTCTTCTCTCTGTCATCCCGATTCTTCCTGGATTTGTATTACACATAATTTTTACAATCATTTAGTTTCCCTTAGCATGAGAAATACAAAAAATTTAAATTTGGTACTTCAAATTGGAAGTTGCTTAAAACTCACATTTTTTTTAACCTACAGCAAAATAAGTCACTGTATCACTGACAGGTAAAACTGATTTTCTTCACAATCTTATTATCAAACTACCTAGAAAAAAGTAATATATGATATTTAAATGATGCTGTGCTTGTTTTTTCTCTTAATAAGTATAACCTGTAATGAATATTTCATATTTTTTTCTATGTTAACACATTTTTTGAAGATTTGCCACTGTATTCCAGAGTGTGTGACAGGCTTGCTAGGGAGAAATTTCACTGGGATTAGAGTTTGCCAATGTTTTAAAAGGTTTGTGCCAAATTTCTGACTCCATTAGTTTAGAAGAGTTAGAATAGTGCTAGGGAAGGGGTAGGCACCGGACTGGTTCTGGGAGATCCAGTAGTGTTACTTGTCTCTCCCTTGCTCATGCCAAGACTCTTAACAATTCTGTAACTTACCTACATGAGCTTAGGTCATCCATCTCCTAAATAACCTAAACACTGGGGTGCCAATGACATTTTTCTCGAGTTAGGTCAAGAGACTTGAGCCATAGAAAGCACACTCTTGCCCCTTTCTCTATTATTTCCAAGAAATATTTCATAACATATTCATTCCTTTCAGTTCAGTCTGTCAATGCTGGGACACTTATGCTGAGATCATGCCCTATGAGAAGTTTAATTCGGCCTAATGTCATGCACATCACAGGGCCGCACCACCTGCCGTTGCACTGTGAGTTGGCAGAGCATGTTGAAACACAATAGGCTTATAAGAACATTGCTCATTTTCATTGTTCATAAACTGAGACAGGAAAGTATGAAAGCCTGAGTCTTAGATATAAATAACTAAGATTCCTATGGCAACATTTATGAAGAAAATCTCCATACATATTATGTGTTAGAAAATCTCTAATTTTGAGATGTATTGAATACAGTCACTGAACAAGCCGAACAAAAAATGGAGAAAACAAAAAATAAGAAGAGAAAACATCAGTTTCTGAAATTGGAAGCGTCTATCATTTCTTTTCTGAAAGCATCATCATCTAAAGTTTTTTTTTTAACTTTTTGAGACAGTGTCTCACTCTCTTACCCTGAAGTTGAGTACCAGGATAGCTTATAGCAACCTCAAATGCTTGCCTCAGTTTCCTGAGTAGCTGGGCCTACAGGCACCTGCCACAATACCCAATACTTTTTTTTTTTTTTTTTTTGAGAAACGGGGTCTTGCTCTTGTTCAAGCTGGTTTTGAACTCCTGGAGTTCAAGCAATCCACCCATCTTGGCCTCCCAAGTGCTACGATTGTTGGCATGAGCCACTTCCCCAGACTCATTATCTAAAACTTTGATAAATGATGTGGTGATATTTAAGCTACTATAGCACTTAGCGAGCTGTCCAACATTTTGCTGGTGTATTTTACTCATCAGGGTTTAATTGGCAGTATTGTTAATAAGCGGCATAAAGAATCCATTTAATACTGAAGTACTTGGAAAAAAAAATCCCAAGAAAAGCATTCTACAATGCAGGTAATCAGGAAGAGTTTTAACCTTCAAAATTTAAAGGAAAATATATACATTATTTTTCTTCCAAGTTGTTTCCACCCCCTTGCTTAAATAAGGATCCATATTACTACACACACACACACACCCATGCATGCACGCCCCAAGTGTACACACACACACAAACATACATAGCACAATCCCTGTATGAAATCCTTGTGGGAAGGAATGGTTCACACTGCTAAATACTGAATATAATAGCTACGATTTCGGTAGTCAAGCTTAACATTTCTCCCCAAAATGACATATTTCATCCCATATCAGCTTTGTTCCAAGTTTCTAAGTCACTGTGTTGTTAATAGTTTGGAAGGCACAACGTTTTTGTCCTTTTCCAGAGTTTATGGCTTCACTTACAGTTATTGTGCCTCTGGAAGTTCAGTCTTTAGTAGGAGATTCAAGAAATCGACCGATCAGGCAGCTGGAAGAGCATGATAATGCCGGTAAAAATGACAGCACGCAGTTCAAAGCTCAGGGAAGTGCCCACATATGTGTTGTCTGGGTAAACCTTCCTAGCAGGCTGCAGCCAGGCAGCGTCCCCACTGCAATCTGTCATCCCTTTCTTGTGGGACCTGCCCACTCCTTGGAAATTTAACAGCTGTTCCATGATGATAATTCAATTTAGTCTTTATAGCTCGATTTGACTACAAGACGATCCTCCACATTCCAGAATGCAGTAAAACTAACAGCTTAAAGTACACATAAAAAATATCTCACTCTTCTTTCTCAAATCCTCTGTCCTATGCTCATACTGTGCCATATAATAAACAATCAGAAAGTAAATGGCCCATTGAAGTGTGTGTACAGTACCTGTAATGGAGTTTATTATATACATAATACAAGAAATATACTGCCTTGATAGTTTCCTGAAAATGATTAATTTTATTTCTTGCACTTGGTAACAAATGATGCTTTCTTTTGAGCTGTCCTCTCTGAGCATTACTCTTCTTTCCAGAGGCAAGGGCAGGAGCATGACTGTGTGCTGGCTGCAGAGCCACTCACCTTATCATTCTTAACACATTTCTTTTTGCATTTAAAAGAAGAAAATAGAAGAAATGTTCATGTTACTTTACCTTGTCTTCAGTAGAAGTCAAAGAAAAAAAATGGCTAATAACAAAAATACAGTTGGTTTTGGAGCTAATGGACCACGTCGACTCACTTTGTGCCTTTGATTCCAAATAACTGAAATTGAGGGATTGCACGGGCCATGCCCAGCACTAAGCTGTGTAATAAGACTCCTACTCCGATTGCGGAAGTTGCTAAACAATCACAAAATGCCTTTTTACTCCTCCTCGAAGGAAATCTAATGGTCTTCTCAATCCAAGGTTCCTGGAAACACCCATAGTAATGTAATATTTGAGAGACTGACTTTCCTATATTCTTAATGTACACTCCTTTGCTCTTTTAAGTATGGGATCTTATGGGACAGTTACTGAACTTCTGTATCCTCATACATAAAATGGGAATGATTATAGTGACTACTTCAAAGTGTTAGTGTGAAGATTAAATCTATAATGTGTTTTTCACATTACACGGTCCACAGTATGCACCCAATACATTAAAGCTAGGATTAAGCAAAACATCTACAAATCCTCATTCTAAGTAGGCCTATAAGCCAATATTTCCTTGCCATTTTATTCAGATAGTTAATGAAGTCATATACACTATCTGAATGATAATAGTAGTTTGGAGGTAGCTCATGATGTTTTCTGAATCTGAATTTTAATGTACACCCAAACTATAAATCATGAAGTGAGTTTGGAATGAATATATTACACACTTATCCATCTGCTTCATTTTAGGGAATTTAACAAGCATTAGTTTAGATTTAATCAAATAATAGACGTCTTTCAAAGAAGGCATTTAGAACTGCATTACCCAGGGGACAGGGTATACAGGCATATTGATAAGTAACAATTGCAGCTTTTGTGAAGTTTGTGTCTTTTGTTTGTTTCTGTGCTGGTGTGCAACTCCTTGGAGTGTGGTTGATTATTTCTTGTAGCTGTAAAGTCAAGAAAACACTCACACTCAGAGATAACAGTTAAGGGCTAAGTGTAGACATGAAAGCACACACACACACACACACACACACACACACACCCCGAGTGGCAGAAACCTTTGTCTTACCTTCCTATGACTCAGAAGCTCACGAAAATTGCTGAGAGAAAACACCCTACTGTCTAGGGAAGCCTGTAATCTCGTCAGCTTGTCCCTGACTTCATGTTTCATCTCTGTGCGAATGCTCTGTGATAAATGCTACTTTCCCTTGACATTGAAAAAAATGTAGAATATAAATGTCTTCATGTAGTGATTAAAAGAACATGAAGGCTATGTTAAATAGTTCAATGAAAATATTTCAGATTGTATATGAAGTCAGCACATTGTGCCCCATGACTGCACCAATGTACATAATTTTGATTTAATAAAAATTAAAAAAAAAAGAAAAGAAAAAGCAGCTAACACATTGCGTGTCCTCTCCCCACACTCTAGCTGTCGTCCACTGCCATTGCCCAGTCTGACACTCACACCCTGAGTCCAGGCTGCACGCTTCTCACACCCCGGGCAAATCGCTTCTACCTTATTAGTTTCCCAAACAGCTGTTCCCTTCCTTTCTTTGAGCAAATTGAAATTAAATAGTTTCAATGTCATAGGAAGAGTAAGGTGGCTTAAAACTAACACAAAAATGAAGTAGCAGTGGGACAGTCATTGTCTTAGTCCATTCAGGCAGCTACGACAAAATACCATAAACTAAATATCTTCTACACACGGAAACATATGTGTCACAGTTCTGGAGGCTGGGACACCTGCGATCAGTGTCAGGATGGGCAGCTTCTGTTGGGCACAGTTCCGAGTTGCAGACCTGACTTCCCACTGTGTCCTTGCACTGTGGTAGGGCAAACAAACTCCCGTGGAGGACCTAGTGTGTACAGCCCTTAATCCCATGACCTAATCACCTCCTGAAAGGCCTCATCTCCTAACACCTGACATTGGAGCTTCGATTTCAATGTATGAATTTGCAGGGGAGGTGCTGGGATGCACAAGAACATTCAGACCATGGCAGGCAGCCTCTCTGAGGATTGATTATTTCACCTGAAATTAATGTTATGACTTTCTTTCTTTAAGGTTACCAATTTCTTTTGTTTATCCATTAAATGATTACCTAAAGTTATTAAAGAAAACTTATTTAGAATATTTTTTAAAAATTCTGCATATTTCTTCATGAAAATTGGAATATATAGAATAGAGCACCCATCGAGCCAGAACGAAATACACTGTTCTCATTTATACGTGCTCCATTTTCACATTTTAAGTGCGTAAGTCACATAGACCATATCTTTTTTTTGAGACAGAGTTTCACTTTGTTGCCTTTGGTAGTACTTCCAAGTATCTGGGACTACAGGCACCCACCACAATGCCCGGCTATTTTTATTTTTTGGTTGTAGCTGTCATTGTTTGGCAAACCCAGGCTGGATTCGAACCTGCCAGCTCCAGTGTATGTGGCTGGCACCTTAGCCGCTGAGCTACAGGTGCTGAGCCACATAGACCATATCTAATGTAGCACAGACCATATTTTATTGACAATTTTATATGCTGCTTTTTTAAACTACTTGACTTTAAAAACTTTTATTAAAATTTTGAATTTCTTCAATTATAAACATGATTTAAAGATTAATCAATTGACCATTCATTCACTATTCACAGTTCATCGAAGAGTTTACTATGTTAAAATTTGAGTTGTTTGAATTTTCACTGTCAAAATAATGCTGACGTTACAACCATGAAGCAAAAACAATTTTCTGAAATTTAAAGTAGATGAGTAGAAATGAAGATTTTTGACGCAACCCCTGTTGTTTAAAGTCCGCACCAAGTTCCACGCCCAGTCAAGGGGTACACAGGAGCCTGCACATCCTGCTAGCTTCACCCCACCCGCTGCTTCCTACTCATTAGAATATCCAAGTGCCTTTTAACAGAAAAGGGCTACATGAAAGTTGCAATCAACTCACCTATTTTTCTTCCAACTCCTGAGCTGAGCATGTTGTTTTTCGGCTCTTTCCCCATCAATAATAACAGCAGTGATTGCTCCTGCATAGGAAGACTGCCTGTTTCCTGTTTCAGAGAGCTGTCTTACAGACAGAGCCACAGATCAGGACGCTCATGCCTGAAGGACAATCACTGGAGGGACAGCTGACCAGAGCGCCACAGCTCAGATCCTGTTAGCTCCTCTGTCCCTGCAGCCTCTGTGTGCGGAGGCAGAGGCGGGCACTGTTCCCCTCACTGGCCACGGGAAACGTACTTTACACTCAGGACCGGGGGATCAATGCAACAGCCAGGGACTGTGCCATTCACAGTCTTCTTCCTCGCCTGGAAAGCACTTTGTCATCTGATTTTATCCCCTTTTTATTACATGTCTCTTTTTTCCTAAAATCTAGAATGACTTTTCAATGAAAATGAAGAAAAATAAAATACAAGGCCACACAGGTTGAACAACAGTACTTCCCTGGGTATTGAAGACCAACAGAATGTTTCCAAAATGGTCCCTGTGTGGTTTGCTAATTGTCGAAGACGCCCATCCTAGGTGTCTATTGCAATGTAAGAGCTCGAGAACAGAATCCTAGCTTTGGTGAGAGGAAGGAAGGTGTCAGCACAGGTGGAGCTTGAATCCTTCTCCTCCCAGGGCTCAGCCTCCACAGTCTCGGGGGCTGCTGGGCTCTTCCTCTTGGGTTGCAGGAAGGCGTGGGGCGTCCTGCATGAGGACCTGGCACTTCCCCGGAAAGTCAGCCCTCTGCGGCCAGTGGCTCCTGTGTTCTTCCTATGCGAATGGGAAATTTTGTGCAGGACATTTGGAACCAGTTACAACTGGCTCTTCTGACATAATGTTTGCTTCCCACACTTTCTCACTGGTGCTCTCTCCAGGCCAACCGGGCCCCGTCTCCTCACTGCTTCTAGAATGCTCTACCTGTGTATCCTCCCTCCATGCTTTTTCATGCACTATTTCTCCCATATCAGCTGAACTGCCTTTTTTTCTCCTTCACCTGTTCTCTGACCAGCCCCAAACTAGCCATCCTCCTCTAAACTCACACCCTGAACCAGGAAGCTCAGAATATCTCCCCGGGTCTCATTAGTAGAGCAGTGTCTGGAGCCTCTAGGCTGCTCCAGCCATGAGACCAGGAGCTGCTGCATTGTGAGGGGGCCGAGGAGACTGGAAGTGGGCGGGGGGGCGGGAGCTGCACGGAGCCACGAGGAGGGTGGACTATAGCAAACAATGGGAAGCTTGAAAAACTAAAAATCAGAGCCAGCGTCAGGGAGTGCTGGAGTGAACCTGCCGCACACCCACTCTGCCTTGCCAGCTCCGGTGCACTGTGATCGGTCACACACGGGAACCAGCTCACTGTTTCAGAGTTCAAGGCTAGGGCATCAGCTCAAATTGTCTTTCCTTTCTCCTGGACACCACTGGATAGCTCCCCCCATCTCACTCCCCCTATGGCTGATAGCCACTGTTTGGTTTTTCTCCGCCTTGATGACTGGCCGTGGTCCTAGTTCCTCGTCTAGTTCTCCAGCCTCCTGATTCCTTACTCCCATCATGTCCCGACACCCTGGAACCCAACACTGCTCTGACTCTGAGGGCCCCAGACACTGAACCCTGTTGGTGAGCTCAAACATAGCTCACAAGAGTTGCAAATGGGAAATTACAGGGCCGGAAAGTAGGTTCAGGAAAGATGTCACGAGGGCACCAGCACTTGGGCTGGGCGTTGAAGAGAGGGTGTCTCTCAGGAAGTCCAAGCAGTAGAGAAGCGTCCCAAGCAGGGCGTGGGATAAGCAAAAGCTCCAGGAGGGGAGATGGGGGTCACTGGGTCTTATTCTAGTTCATTTCTTTATAAGAGGTACTCCCGTCACCCTGTAACAGAGGCAATGGTCTGAAAAATGTTTTCTGTCTCTTTCAAAATATCCCCACAGTTTTGGGGAATTTAAACTTGCATCTCTGCTTCAGGCCAGTGGTCCAGGATGGGCATGGAAGCGTCCATTGTTCTTTACGGTATAGAGGATGGCCCAGTGGAACTGTCCTGATGGTCAGGTTTGGGCAGAAGGAGGTCTCAAGAGGCCTCCATCTCTCCCCCAGAGATGGGATCATTCCAAATCAACTGTAGTTAAACAGAAATAGCCTGAAAACTAACCTTCCAAAGCCCTGTATTTTTGCTCGTGGTTAGGACAATGGTACTTCCGGACAGGAATCTGCCTTTTCCTCGGTTGCCAGCAAACGAATCAACTCCTTTTTCCTTCACCTCAACCACTTGTCCTCCATCTCCTGACACGGCCTCAGGGACAAGGGCTGAGCTTTCAGTAACAACCCTAAGCATTCTGCTAAATTTCACAAAAGCAATGTTCTCTGTGTCATTCACAGCGCACAGAGAACATTTGTGTTAGTCAGGAAATGTATATGGGTGAAGGCTCCACGTGTGGAGGAAGAGGGTGATCCTTGAAGGCAGAGTGATTGAATCCCATCAACTCCACCTAAGAGGTACAGAATCTGGTAAAGTTAATTTAGTTCGCCCTGCTTCAAGGTCCTTCACCTCCATGGTAAAGCTAATAATACCCACTTTACATAAAGTGACATACATAAAGTGACTCCTAGGATATTATAGGCATTGAATCACTAATCGCTAATAATATTAACATAATTATTTTATTGCCTCACTCTACTCTCCATTTCTCATCACACGTTCCCCATGAAGACCTTAGTCCTGTAAGTAATCTCCGTCCTGTTGTATAAATGGCCTGTTACAAGTACAACACCAAAGGTTTCGGACCAGTGATTATTATTATCTTGTGGGGCACACACTCCTTTAAGGATATAATGAAAACTACGAATGCATTTTATTTCATGTAACATTTTCAGACCTAGTTGATGTCCCTGAAGTCTATCTATGGACGGCAGGCCCAGGACCCCAGGTTAAATCTTAGATAAAAAGAAATGTGCAGACCAAATTAAGCTTTGTGTCTGTTTTTGTAGAGGCCTAATAATCTCCTCCAAGCATTCCTTGTTGAATCATCAGAACTCTGAACGGGCAGGGACTCTGGATCTGACCCACGTAAGACACCAGTGTGAGCTCTTAGAAGCTCTTTGCCTTCAGTCATGAGATTTAGAAGTGTCTATCTGCCAAGGCCAAGTTGGTCTGAAAACAAAAAAGAAAAGAAGGTGGAAAACTATTAAAATCACTAAAAGATGACTTAAGTGATGCAGAAATAACAAGTGCAAAAAATGTGGTACTTTGTCCAGCCCAAGAGAAGGAAGATGGTGAAGGAAAGGACTAGGAGAGCTGCCCCTGCTCACCTCTCAGGCTGAGACTCAGACCCCTCCAAGAAGATGGGGTTCCAGGGACACATGCATCCTTCAGGTAGCAAAACAGTTTTCCAGAGAATTCAGGTCTGAGTTGCCTGGAGCAGCTGGCACCATGGGGAGGGTGAAGCTGCAGCTCGTGGCACAGAGTCCTAGTAGTGATAGGGGACAGGAACCAGGAAGCATCTTCCAGTCTCTTCCACCCTGCAGTGGCCCACTTGTATCCCCACAGACAATATCTAACATTTGGCCAGCTGACAATGGAAAGGTGCTTATGGAGGCCTACTCCATTACCAAGAGCGAGGCAAAGTGGAGTAGTTCTAGAGTATAACCTCAGAAATGGATAACTGGCAACCACTAGTCTCATTATTTAAAAGGTGTTTTTAACTTGCATATAATTTTTTCTTTTCTAACTATGTGTCTTTAAAACATATTAAACAGTAGTTTAAAAATAAAAAAAATTAGGTTACAAACTAGAGTCTCTGGACATCTGAATGAGGGGCTTGGAAAGACAAAGGGGCGTGTACATATATTCATGATTTCATGTGTCACCAGAGCACAGACTTAGATAATACTAGCACATCTCACAAATATAGGAAGCACAAAATCTCATACATAGTTCTGAGCTCTTGGAATTAGTGAAATATTGATTTATTTAACTTTGTTTTAACTACTCTCATTTATGGGCCAAAATAATTTATTACATTAGGAAGTATTTCTCCTACCCCCCAAAAAGTTTAGAACACTCTTTGGTGGGCTACTGGAAGTACCCAAACAATTCACACCTGGACAGGACAAGTTCAATGTGACGATTCTCACCAAAACTTATTACTCATAATTCACCTGAGTATTTTCTCACATAGCTCAAGAACAAGACAACTGTGGTGTCTTTATTTTTAAATGTTCTTACTGACAAAATTGAACATTTATACCGGTTTGTCAGTCTATGGCACGTGTGCAAGACTTGTGTCTTGCAGTTCAAGTATCTCTGTAGTCCAGTATCTCTGCAGTCCAGTATCTCTGCAGCGCTCACATACACTCCAAAGAGCAGTTGGTCCTTATGTTTTTTAAGAGCCTGGAGATGAGCGGAGCTCAGGCTACTCTGGAAAACTCAAGCACCACAACCCTCCCATCGGTGTAGCTGCACAACCAAAATACAAACTAACACATATAAAAGGAGTATTTCCTTCCAATTATTCACAAAAAAGGTAATGCTTATGGATTATAGGAAATTTAGGAAACATAGAAAAGCAGAAAGAAAAAAAAAATCCCCTGTTTTCTCATCAAAGGCAACTATCAATGCTATGTAGATAGAGATATTCTAGTCTTCTTTTAAAAATGACTATTTTGGTATATAATTCCTTTTTTCTTTTGACTAATAGACACTGTAATGAGAATGACTCATTAAAAATATAGTATATGCCAGATATTCTGTCAATTAATTTTCAGATTTACCTATTTTTATCTTCCATACAATTCTAGATAGTGGATAAGTCTTTGTGGCTTCCTTTTACAGTTGAGAAAAATGAGGCTTAACAATATTAAAGTGACTTGCTCAAGATATATAACTAATGAATGACAAAACCTGGGGTCTTTCTGATGCCAAATCATGTTTAATTGCCATGATATACTTTATGCCCATTTTATATTCTGCTCTAATATTGAGTTTCTAAATTGTAACTGAAATAAAGTTGCATCATGAAATTGGTGATCAATAAAGGTTAAATAAGTGAAAACATTTTTTAAAAGAGGTTAAAGTTCCCATGAGAAAGTGAACACAGTACAACCAGGAGGTACATAGTAAATATTTGTCTAAGCTATGTCCTGGCCATTAAGCCAAGAAAAACTTGCAGGTTGTGGTCAGCTGTGAAGAATGCCTTCTACTTAACATTGGAGCTGATCCGCTGCTTACCTGGAGACCTTGCCATGTAACTGAGAGATCTGTAGCTCGGTCTGACTCTTAGCTGTCTGGAGACAGAGAGTTAGAAGACGATCTTTGGGGTGCCTCTTTCCATTACCGTTTTCTGCTCTCTGATTCAGCAGAGGTGGCATGGCCTACCTCTGTGTAAGTCAAGAGCTGTGGCTTCCCCACCCAACTTGGTCACTAGTAAAGTGAATTGTGTAAACTTCACAATTAACTTGCTCTTTCTGATTCTGTTAAAAAAAATTGTGAATTATGTTCTCTAGATAATCTCTAAAATATCTTTTAACTCAAGAGATTTTTATTAAAGAGAATCATTTAAATCTTTTAAGCATCATATTAGCCTACTCCAGCTGCCATGACAAAATATCACAGTCTATTTGGTGTAAACAACAGAAATGTAATTTCCCAAAGCTCTGGATGGTGGAAGTCCGTGATGATGGTGTCAGCAGGATTGATTTCTTCTAGGCTTCTATACAGTTTTCTCCCTGTGTTTTCACCGGATTATTTCTCTGTTCAGGTCAATGTCCAAATTTCCTCTTGTAAGGACATGAGTCAGACTGAGGGCCCACCCTGACCACCTCATTTTAAGTTAACCATTTCTTTAACTACCTGTCTCCAAGTACAGTCACATTTGGAGGAATTAGAATATAGGCCTTCAACATATGAATTCGGAGGGGATACAGAGGGGATGGAAGTTCATGCTGTAACAATTACTTAGGATCCTGACACTTAAGTGCTCTTCTCAGCTATTAATAAGACCCCTCGCCTTCCCCAAATGAAACAAAAACACAGGACTGTCGGCCCCATGAAGTAGTCAGGTACCCTGATCATTTTATCCTTCTGCTTGATCATTCCAGCATTATTTCTTCCATTCTGTGGGTCCAAATAGACTGTTGGATTTGAGGTATTCTACCTACATGCCTGGATGAAGAAGAAAGGAAGAAGGGAAGGCAAAAGGGTTATTCCTCTCAGCTGAGTCAGCTCCCTCTAAGCAGCCTTCCAGCAGATTGCGTCAATGCTTTTGCCACGCCATACCTGTGGGCCTGACTTACTCACCTGGCCACACAAACCTGCTAGGAAAGTGGGGAAATGTGGTCTTCCAGTGAGGAGCACTGTGCTCCTAAATGAATCAGCATTCTATCGCCAAAAGAGGCAAGTGCATCTTTTGTTATGGGTTTGTTATGGGTAACTAGAGATCGCTGCCCCAACCGTGAAAAATACACATTGGCATATGAGCGTTCTCATGTATGAACATCTATCTCAGTATCAAAGCTGGGGAGCCCAACTCTATCATCACCATCACAATGGCGCACTGGACTTGTACTGCCAATATGGCAGCCAGCAGCCATAAACGGCTATTGAGGGTTTGAAGTAAGTACATCTAGTGTAAATTCAGGTGTGTCTTAGGGACATAACCCACATTAGATTTTGAAGACTTAAGATGAGAAAAGTGAAATAATTTTACCTAATAATTATTATGCAATAATTTTAATATTGATTTCATGTTTAAAGAATATGTTATGTGTTGAGTTAAATAACCCTGTATTAAAATTTAAATTACATTAATCTACTTTTCTGTCTTTTAAAAATATGACTACCAGAAATTTTTTAATTACATATGAGGCATATGATATATTTCTATTTAAACCATATTGATTGAGGCTGTCATCCTGAATATAAATATTCCATAGCAAATTCCCTTCAATTTATATATTTTTAAAAAAATATTTATAATACTTGGGCTTCTTCCACAACTTAGCAAAGTATCTCAAGAATGGAAGAAAAAGTATCCAATGTACTCAGCCCTACTATGAAGCTAATCTATAGCTTTCTTATGAAGGCTAAAACCCAGTTATAGCATAAGAAATGGGGAGGGGAGCAAGGGAGGGGAGGGGAGGGTGGAGGATGGGTGGAGGGAGGGTGATCGGTGGGATCAGGCTTACTGTGCATCTTACAAGGGTAAAAGTGAAAATTACTAAATGTAGAATATAAATGTCTTCATATAGTGATTAAAAGGCCATGAAGGCTATGTTAAATAGTTCGTTGAAAATATTTCAGATCGTATATGACGTCAGCACATTGTGCCTAATGATTGCACCAATGTACACAATTATGATTTAATAAAAATTAAAAAAATATATTTATAATACTGTATACGTATTTAATGCACAGCATGATGAGCTGATATATGTATACACTGGATAAAGACTCTCATGATTAAATTAATTAACACATCCATCACTATCCATGCTGTGCATTAGATCCCCAGAAGCTGTTCATTTTATAACGGGAAGTTTGTGTCCTTTCATCGGTATCCTTCCATTTCTCTCACCACCCAACCCTGACAGCCTGGAAACCACTGTTCTGCTCTGCTTCTATGAGCTCGAGTTTTTGACAGACCGCATATTTGCCTGTGTCTGGCGTATTTCACTTAGCGTAATGCCCACCAGATTCATTCATGTTGTCACAGATGACAGAATTCCCCACTTTCTCATGGCTGAATAATATTTCATTATGTGCACAAAATACACACCAAAATGTCTTTCCCTATTCCTCTGTTGAGGAACATATAGGTATTTTCCATGTTTTGCCTGCTGTGAATAATAGTGCAATAAACACATTTGTGCAGATATCTCTTTAAGATACTGATTTCATTTCTTTCAGATATATACCTAGAAGTGGGATTGCTGGATCATACGGTGGTTCTATTTTTAAGCTTGATACTGTATTTCATAATGGCTGTATTGATTTACATGTTCTCCCACCGACAGAGTTCTCTTTTCTCCACATCTCAACCAACACTTACTGCTTCCTTTTTGGTAATAGCCATCCTGACAGATGTGAGATGACGTCTCACGGGTGCTCTGATTTTTACTTGCCTGGTGGTTAGTGATGGTGAGCTCCTTTCTTTGTGCCTGTTGGTCATTTGTATATCTTCTTTATTAAAATCTCTATGCAAGTATTTTTCCCATTTTTATTCAGATTATTATTTTTTATTGATACACTTTACTAGTGAATTACATGCATTTCTTGCACTTTGTGAATATCCTCATATCTGATATATAGTTTGCAAATATTTTCTGCTATTCTGAGGTAAACCTTTTCATTTTGTTGCTGTTTCCTTTGCTGTGCTGAAATTTGTTACTTTGATGTGGTTTCACTTGTTTTTTTTTTTTTTTGTTTGGTTGGTTTTTTGCAGTTTTTGGCCAGGGCCAGGTTTGAACCTGCCACCTCCAGTGTACGGGGCCGGTGCCCTACCCCTATGAGCCACAGGCACTGCCCTGTTTATTTTTTCTTGTGTTGCCCATGCATGTGGTGACATATTTAAAACGTCATTATCTGGATAAAAATGAAGATGCTTTCTCCTTTGTTTTATTCTAGGAGTTTTGTAGTTGTAGGTCTTATATTTAAGTCTTCTATACATTTTAAGTTAATTTTGGTGAAAGATGTAGGGCAAGGGTACAATTTCATTCTTTTGCAGGTGGATGCCCACTTTGCCCAGCACCCTTTGTAGAGGGACTGTCCTTTCCCCATTCTCATGGGTTTGTTCTGGGCTTTAATTTCTGTTCCATTGGCCTATGTGTCTATTTGTGTACCAGTACTACACTATTTTGATTACTATAGCTTTGTAATATACTTTGAAATCTGAAGGTTTGAGGCCTCCACCTTCATTCTACTCTCAAGATTACTTTAGTTATTCAGGGATTCTTGAAGTTCCATATAAATTTAGGATTTTTTTTTTCTATTTCTGGGAGAATGCCATTGTAAATGTGATGGCAATTGCATGTAATATGCAGTCCACTTTGGGTACATGGACCTTTAAACCATATTTATTCTTATTAGGTATGAATGTAAAATAATTTTCTGTTCTTTTGATGTTATTATAAATAAGATTGATTCTTTTTCAGAGAATTTGCTCTTCATGTATAGAAATGCAACTGAATTTGTATGTTGATTTTGTATATTGACACTTTACTAAATCTGTTTATTACTTATAATGAGTTTTTGGTGGAGTCCTTAGGATTTTCTATATATAATATTATAACATCACAAAACAAAGATAATTGTCTTTTTTCTTTCAAATTTGGATGTTTTCTAAAATTTTATCTACCTAATTGCTTAGGTTAGAACATCCAGTACTCTGTTGGACAGAAGTGACCAGAAGGGACACTCTCATTTTGTTTCTGATTTTAGACAAAAAGCTAACCAACTTTTTGCTGTAATGTATGGTGTTAGTTGTGGGCTTGTCATACGGCTTTTATGTTAAGAGATTTAAGATAAGCTTCTCACGTGAAGAGACATGCCTAATATACCTAAGTTGTTGAGAGCTTTTGTCATGAAAAGATATTGAATTTTGTTAAATGTTTTTTGTGTGTGTATTAAGATGATGGTAAGATTTTTATCTTTTATTCTGTTAATGGTGATGTATCACATACATTTATTTGCATATGTTGAACCTGTCTCTATTTTTTATAGCAACATTAAAAATATTGCATTAAAGACAATTTATAATTTTCCTATTTCATAAATATTATTGATAAAATGTAGAAGATGACTTTTATAACATACCCATAACTGAGCCAAACATTTGCTTGATTTTCTAGACTTGTTGGTGGCACTTGCCCTTTGCAAATATTTACCACTTTTCTAATCTTAACCCAAGAACCAAAAACCTCATACTATGTTTTCAGAGCTCAGAATTTTTATTCTTTATTAAAATAAATTTAGTCTAAGAAAGCACCATATACCTACATGTAGAGTAGGAAGTTGTTTTGTTTATGGGCAAGAAAAGTAGTTCAGGAAAGAAAGGAAAACACACACTCATACACACACACAAACACACATACACACCTTACCTTTATCCTTAGGCTTTCCCACAGAGGCTGACAGTAGGAATTAGAGATTTGGCTCACATGATTGTAGAGGCTGAGAAGTCGCCCAAGTGTTGTTTGCAAGCTGGAGACCCTGGGATGCTTGTAGTGTGGCCTAATCTGAGTCCAAAGGCCTGAGCAACAGGGAAGCTGATCGTGTAGCTCTCAGTCCAAAGACGGAGACCTGAGAACCCAAGGTCGGGAGTGAGGGGACACTGATGTGAGTCCTGGAGTTGAAAGGTCAAGGAGCGTGGAGCTGTTGTCTAGAGACAGGAAGGGGAGAGTTTATCCTAGCTCCCATGATAGGATCCCATTCTCACCTTTTCTCTGTTTCTGTTTTTGTTCTTTTCTCTCTGGCCCTCAGCATTTTGGATGGTGCTGACTCCTATGAGGATAGATCTTCCTTGCCTAGTTTACTTAGACTCATATGCTGATTTCATCTGGAAAGACCCTCATAGATACACCCAAAAATAATGCTTTACCAAGTTTCTAAATATTGCCTGATCCTTTCAAGTTGATACCTAAAAATAACCATCTCACATTGCTACGATAATGATTTGCTACTTTGCCTACTTGAGTAAAATAGACACATGACTGAAGACTATGGATGAGAAATTACTCAAGGACAGAAATGACTACAGGGTGGAGAAGTAGGAGGCATTTGGTTTCATCCAAGTGAATTTTCATCATCTACCTGCATCAACTGCTATTATTTCTGTCTCTCAGCAATCTACACTAATTCCCTAATAGCGACTACTAATCCTGAATTTTTTATTATGAAAAGCTTCAAATGAATTCATGTATAGAAAACTACTTAACTAAGATTCTTATTATAAAAGTTGTACCTTTCCATTTTAAATGTTTTAGAAATAGAGAACATTTTAACTATGGAAATAAAAATCACCATAATTTCAACTACCCAGAAAGAGCCATTATTTAGCAAATTAGTTACTGTTCTCTACCTACATATTTATATAGGTGTATTTTACCTGATTCATATGTGAAAATTGGTAGTCTTTTCATTTAATTTAATATTATATTGTAAGCAATTTTCTTGCTTACCATAAACATCGCTAGGAGTGGTGGCAAAATTGTATGTCATATGTATATACCATAATTTACTTAGCTATTCCCATAATTCCAGACCCAGTTTTGTATTATTATAAGTAATAGTGCTCAGTGCATAAATCTTAGTTCAATTTCAGATTATTTCCTGAGGATAGATTTCTAACAGTGAAAGTAGAGTGTCAAAAAAGATTATTAATATTTTTGAGTCTCTCGATTCATATTTCCAAATAGCTTTGCACAATATTTGCTAACAGAAATTAAAGAGTGCTCAGGATAGAGTGGAAGTTTTATCTTCCAATTTAAAACTAAGAGGCTTCAGTATAATCACAAGTCTATTTTTCATTCCCTCCTCCCCACCCCATCTCCCAAGGACCTCCTCTGGGGTTTGCCTTTAAGTGAAAGGCACTATATTTGTGAAAGCCAAAAATGTTCAAAACGAGTGAGGGTTTTATCTTCAGTACCCAGAGAATAAGCACAAAATACAGGGCCAGAAACAGAGGCATCAACAGGTCAGGAGCCATAAGGGAGCCCAATGCTAATGAGCTAATGCTAGCAGCTAGTAGATTTAGGAGGGTGATTCAGGAACAAAATCAGGAGAAATCTCTTGATGTCAAAGGCAGTGAGTGGCTCCCAGTTTGCTGGTTCCTGCAGGTGGCCCCTGCTACCAGGCCAGAGGGCAAAGTGGGGCCATCTACCAACCTGGCCATACACCTAGGCCATTAGAAAGCCTTCTCCCCAGTATCAAAGACGCTTTTTTCCAGAACATCCCTCAAATGAAACCCCAAGGAGTGTGGTATCTACTCCTGAAGGCCTCCTTTGTGAGAAACAAAATGTTGTCTGTCTACATAAATGCCAAATGTCCAGTCTCCCTTAAATTGCGGAGAGCCTCACAGCCTTCTTCCCAGGGTTTATCCTTTCTGATTTCTCTCCTTCCACCCAAATCCTGTTCCCAACTCTCCTCCTTCCTCCTTTACCTGCAAAGCTCAAATCAAAGCATATTTCATGAACCCAGGTTACCAGGGTTTGTTCCCTGCTCTCCCAGGCACACACGTACTTCCCTTGTGGCACTTGAACATGGTCATGATGACATATTCCCAGCCTCTAGTCCCACAGTTACACAACGTTCTAAGTAGGCAAGGTCTGAACCTGCACCCCTCCTAGGTTGTACCTTTAGCTATGAGGATACAGTCAGACCCACATGAACTGCTTAATATTTCATATACCTGCTGAATAAATAAATAAATAAGGAAAAGGCAAGAAGCCTATCTTCTCCCAAACATGGAATTTAATTCCCTTTTCTCCCTGAGTTTGTGAATCAGGAAGATAGCTTAGCTCACAGGGCAGACTTTTCCCCACATTTGCTGATAGCATGCCAGTCAATCCTGGTAGTTTTCAGACAAATCAAATTAGAAATGGTTGTGCTCATTTGGAAAATCAAGGACTGGCTTTGAAATCTTTCCCCACAAATTAGATTGAATCGAGATCATTTTCCTCAACTTATAAATGCTTGATTGGCTTTGTGTGATGTCTCATGATTGAAGCTAAGCCCTGCACTGCTAGCTTTATTTTTCACTCACCAGGGTGTTGTGATGTCTGGATGATCATTAAAAACAAAACAAACACCCACAAGGAAAATGCTTTGTAAACAACAGCTCAGCACAGTAATATAACCCTGGGAAGGGTGCATTTAAGAAACTCTAAACCCAGTCAAGGTAAGCAGAGCTTCAATCTGGGTCTTCTGTATTGGTCTTAAAAAATAGTTTTTTGGCATGGCAGGACAGCCACATCTGACTGCTTACTTCCTCTCAGGACTTCAAGAAGGGATGAACCAGGATCTCTCTGTGACAACAGTTGAGGACCCCTGATGGGGATAGCTAGCTGCCCACCCTCCACTTCCTTCCCATGCAATCTCTGCCTTTAGCTTTGGCCTAGTCACCAGGTTGGATTCAGGCACCTCCTATCTTGGTCGGGGTGTATTCCCAACCCACCCTCACCTGTGATCTCAGGTCTTTTTTCCAACAGACAAAAGACAACAGCCCATTATTCTGATTTTATTCTTCCTGGTGACTCAAGCCCAGACCGGGGTTTTACTATGGAGCTGATAAGCAGTGAAATGGAGAGTCAGGGAGTGGTAGGAAACAGCCCAGCTGCGGGGTGGGATGGTCTGGAGACCACTAGCTTTGCAGGCTCCTCCCATGCCTTTCATTTATAGCTTCCTTATTTTCAGATTGTCATTTAAAGCAAACCAGCCAATAGCTTTCTTGAGTCTTCCACAAAATAGCTAAGTGACTTGAGTCACTAATAGTAGGTAGTAATGCGGATTGTTGGGTGGTGATATGAGTCCAGAAAGAATGTGCTTGAAAATTGAACAAAACTGGCCAACATTTGGCTGGAGGAAAATGCCCACAAATGAGAAATACCTATGAGTGATTTACCAGCAAAGGCTCCCTGGGTCCATAGCCTATGGTTTATGGAGTCCACACAAGGTTGGCAACAAAAGTAAATATCTTAAAAGGTGGTGCGTTCCTGGCGGAGAGATAAGGCAAGGCCAACACCTAAGTAGGAAATTCAGGAACAACGATCTTTGGCTGCTGAAGTCTAAAGCTTTTCAGGTACATCAATGATCTCAAATGAAATAATTAAAGAATTGGTTTTAATCATACAGTTGTAAAACAGGCACAGGGAACATGTGTCCCTCAGTCCTGCTAGCTCCTGGTTCTGGCTCAGTAAATTATGGCATTTCTGGATCCTGGCTAACATGTCCAGGCACCAGTGAACACACAATGGATTCTGAGTTAGGAGTGTTTGACAAACATGGACGCCACGAGCTCCCTGTTGACATTTCAGTCTGTTCCCCCTCTTACCCACTCACACTCACACCACCCTGGAGTTTCTGTCATTGTGTCAGTCAGAAGAGCAGCATCTTCTGAAATTGGTCCCTCTTTTTTTTTTAGAGACAGAGTCTCACTTTGTCACCCTGGGTAGAGTGCTGTGCTATCACAGCTCACAGCAACCTCCAGCTCTTGGGCTTAGGTGATTCTCTTGCCTCAGCCTCCAGAGTAGCTGGGATTACAGGTGCCCACCACAATGCCCAGCTATTTTTTTTGGTGCAGGTTGGCCAGGGCTGGGTTCGAACCCGCCATCCTCAGTACATGCGGCTGGTACCCTACTCACTGAGCCACAAGCTCCACCCCATCCCTCTTTTTAATAGGTATGTCTCAATTCATTTCATTGGTCCAGTGGTCACGTGACAAAGACCTACATGAGCCTGGTGTTCTCTGTCAGAAGAGTCAGGAAGGCCAGGCCCCGCTGTGACGGTCCCACCCCTCACCATGAGGAGACAGCAGTCACTTCAGTATCTCCTTTGTGATGAGCTCCGGGCCGCAGAGGAAAGCTTTCAGGTGGCTGGGCTTTACTGGATTTCAGTCAGTATTTGACATACTTATATGTGGTGGCAGGATGGTCTGAACATGCATGGATAAAGCTGCTGCTGAGATCCTGCTCGCTCTCTTATTGTTTTTTTCTGCTTTTCATTGCACATTCCTGGGCTCAACCCCCAGCTAAGCAGCTGCATCTAATTTCTTACATTTTATAATTTCTGAGAAAGATCCAACTTCTCTAATTCCTCAAACAGTTCAGCGTTAGTCTAGTCTTCTCTTTGTAAGATATTTTAGAGTCCATTTCCTAGGGAAAGGGAAAGAAGGAAGAATAATAAGTCAATTGGTTTTCATACCCTGGCAAGTGTGTTTAAAAACATTGAGCATTTATTTTTATATACACATACAAACACACACACATATACCCCAAGGGTGCTGAAAAACCAGATACGCATTTTAAGTAAGGAAAGAACTGTGTTAAAATTGCAGCATTCAATATATACCAGTAACAAAAGACAAATACAAGTCACATTGAACACTTCCTATTATTGCAGTCGTCAAACATGACTTGAGTATTACACTTTTTATACATTTTATACATTATTTCCCTTTCTTAAAACGGCACCCTCTCAATCTAACCATATAATTTTCTACTTACTTTGAAAATATCATTATCATCTATGTTGATTTTTTTCTCTCTTTCCTGCAGTGAGTCAGAAATTGTTAGGAAGAGGCACTGGTTTCCTTCTTTAGTCCCTGAATCATTAAAAAAAAAAAAAAAGTCTTGTAAAATATAAATACTTGATTATACTGCTCATGCCAACAATAGAATGATTCGAGTGGTTACTGACCCCTGAGGGGGGGAAGTGTGTGAAAGTTCAGAGAGGGAGGAAAAGCTTGTGAAAGTTCAGCCTGAGATACCTAACAATGGGGTAACAAGTAGAATCCAGAGACCTTCCAGCCCAGTAACCTCTGCTTACAAAAAGGGAAACTAAGGCTCTAGATGGGACTAGTCTCTGCTCATGTAGAACAGTGTCAGACCTGGGCAAAAAAGAAAAAGGGCAAGCCAGGAACAATGCACATGGCTTTGTTTGGCCTCAAATCATCTCTGGATCATTATTCTCATGATTACAGTAGCAAACAAGGAGCATCAGAGAAACGATAGGGTTTTCCCAGTAAATATTTAGGGCAAGAATCTAGTTCTGCCTAAATTTAACGCTCTCACTTCTTTTTCAGAATCCAAAGCAAGATGCTCTATGCCCAGTTATAAATGTACTATTATGTAAGGCTTAGGCAGTTATCAAAAAATAGCTAATTGTTGCAAGGCAATGCAAGAAATATGATGAATTTCTGCAGGTGGCACGTGCCATGGAAAGCCAGAGGAGAACGCAACCTACTTGGGGGTTGAGGAAGTGGGAAGGCCTGGCCCTGGGGGAGGGGAGAGCCCACTGGACCCTGCAAAGAGGCGGTGAGAGGTGGGGTGCAGAGCGCTGAAGAGGTTGTGCCTGCTGGGGGGGAGAAAGGCACATTGATGGGAGGTGTGAGCTTGACGGCTTCTGTTTGCTGGCAGTCAGCTTACACACCCCAGTGGGGGTGGCGCTGGTGGCCTATCAGCAGTCAGAGGTCATCTGTGCTTTCCTGCTAGAAGTCCACTGTGCAAGTGACTCTCCCACCCCTTTGCCAATTGACACCTCCTCACAATTGTACCTGCAAATTTCTCACTCTCCCACGTTGTCACTCATATTAATTAGGATTCTCCAGAGAGACAAACGCATTATATGTGTGTGAGAGAGAGAGAGTGTGCGAATGAATGTGTGTGTGTGAGAGACAGAAAGATTTGAAAGAGAAATTGAGACGTAGCGTAAAAAGTTGGTTCTCTGGAACAGGGAGGCTGTGAAGACCCGGGACAGTCGGTGAAGGTTCTGCCTTAGAGGATGGAGGAGCAGGGGAGCTAATGAAGTGAATCACATTTTGAGGGCTGGGGAAGATGAGGAAAGATGTCCCACTCCAAGCAGGCAGGCAGGAAACAGAAAGGTGTGAACCCCACCTTCCTCTCAGTAGATGGGAGGGTGCCACTCACAAAGGGGGGCCCTCTACCCATCACCAATTCATACATTAATCTTGTCGGGAAACACTAGCACAGAAACACCGAGAAATAATTCTTAATCTGGACATCCTGTGGCCAGTCAAGTTGACACACACTTGATTAACCCTCCTAGACTTTTAGACTGAGCTCTCAATAGAGTCCTGGACTGTTCTTATCTATATTACTACAAAAGCCCCCTGGAGCACTGCCAGTGGCCACTGTTTGCACACAATCCACTCTTTCCCTCCAGTTACAGTCTCCAGAGGGACAGTCTTAGGCCTGAATGTGACTGCAGTTCCCAGTTTCTATATCTGCCCCCTCCTTACCCTTTCCCATTTCTACACTTCCATTGGTAATGTTCTGGGCCGCAGCACGGTCAAAGGCTGATGTGGCCGAGGTCTGCCTGTCCTTTCCACTCACCTTCCTGCTGTCCTGCTGCCTGTGGAACTGCAGCCACCTGACCAAGGCCTTGAGTGTCCCCCACCTTCCTGCTTCCAGCAAATGGTTCCGTTCTCTGATTAGATGACACTTATCTTTACTCTCCAATTAATTATACCTGCTCCCCTGTAAACACTCAAAGTTCAATGTCACTTCCCTAAGGAAGCTGTTTATCCTCCAAGCAGGACAGACTCCCTCAGGAAGCCAGCCACTTCCCTTCCCTAGTAGTGGTTGAACCAGGTCTGTCACTCCACCCTCAAAGAGAAGGCCTCCTTGGAGAGAACAAATCAATGAAAACCACTTCTTTCTTCACTGACACAAACTTGATTGTGATGTTCCAAGTGTCTGAGTGTCCTTAGGAGGCCAGCAACTTCATGGGCTATGGAAGAGGTGGCATCTGCTTTTGTTATTTATGGTACTAAACAAAGTGTATACATAGTGTGGACAGACTCTAAAACGACCTATAACTAGTCTTTAGGGTTTCAAAGTTCTGTGCTCTGTTGGTGGAAGTCTAACTCTTTCTTTTATTTTTCTAAGAAAAGAATTAGAATGGGGACTTCTGGATTTTGAGGACTATAAGGAAAAATAAACTGTGATGGGTTTCTAGAGCAGTTGAAAAGAAAAAAATATTCATGACAATTGTTAAAGAAGACAAAAAAGGCTACTACAGTGGGGTTTTTCAGTAGGAGGGAGAGATGGAGCTCAGCCCTGAAAAGTGGGGATTTATCCCCGAGATGGAGGGTGGGGATCAGGAGATGGAAAATCACATAGTAGTAAAATACTTCTTTGCTAAACTAGTCCAACAGGATTTTTGCTAAAGTCAGGCCATCCCCATCCATCTGATAAGTAAGGTGATTAAGGAGGTCAGACCAAGGGTGGGGGAGCTTTGCTACTGACATAGCATATTTCTTGCTAAAACTGGAATATAAATGGGCCAAGGACAGAGCCCAGCATCGGCCCTTGTCAGAAGGAGGGCTCAGAGGAGCCTGACTAGAACTAAGTCAGGGAGACAGTCCTTATCAAAAGAAAACTAGACATCATTTGGTGGTCCCCAAGGAACAATGTCTTCTCTATCTTGGTTCAGCACTTCTGGGCATTTTTCCTACTGGGAAAGGATGAGCATGGATGAGAATGAAAATACAGGACACTGACAATGGCCCTTCTGGGAACAAAGGCTGCCCCCTACACACACACACACACACACACACACCTCCAGGGCTCTGGCTGTTGCTGCCCTGAGGAGGCCTCACCTTCACCTTGATCTTGGCCTCATGAAGACCATGGAGGCCGCCACCCAACCGTAACTGTGTGGGTATGGCCAGAAAATGCAGAGCAGACAGCAAGGATTTAAACGCAGGGTGACTTCCTTCTTGGACAGTGAAAGACCCTCTAGGTCTTATAAGATAAAGGGAAGGAAAAGGAGGCACAGTCGGTCATTGACTTGTTCTCAGGTTCACCCGGGAGGTCAAGGCCATTTGTTTACCTGGAAGATTTGATCCCAGTGCACATTCTCCTGATGTGGTGCTCTCTGTACCACCTGCAGTCACAATGTAAATTTAATGAGTGTGGAATGTAAAGGATTAAGGTCATATTTATATGTATAATTTATAAACCACTGTGCTTATCACATTGTTTGAAAATGCTTGAGAAATCTTGAACAAACGTAGAAATCTTAAATGAACTAAACTAACTCTGTGGTGGAGGCTTCTAAGGACTAGAGGAGCTTCCTTCTTGAGGATGGAAGGGATGAAATTGGATGAAATAGATTAAAGAAGTGTATAGGACAGAAAGTATTCTGCTGGCCATTTGCTGTCTCTCTCTCTCTCTCTCTATCTATCTTTTGTTTTTTTATTATATATACATGTGTTTATTTGGTTTCCACTTTTTGCCTTCACAGAATTAAAAAGGCTTAAAATTTAATAACGATAACAATGTTTACGATAAGGACTAGAAACAAAAACCTCGTAAAGAACGAACGAAGATAAATACATTCAGAAAAGAAATCAGATGTTTGCTGCATTGAAATATTAAGCAATAATAATAATAATGGAAAGAAAGCAACATTCACATTGTCAGATAAGAGTATGTCTATTATAGAATTGCTATGTCTCTTTTGACACAATTTCAAAATAAATTGTTCTCCTTCATGCCATTTCTAAATGATCAGTGGGGACTCCCTCAAATGCTGCCCTGAGAAAACTTCCAGAATCACAAGTGGCACTCTTGAAAATAATCTGCTAGTCCACACTGATGTCAAAAGTAGCAGGTTCGCACGTAGCTCATTTTTCTTCTTTCTCCCCACTTTGGGGAATAGGATGGGTACTGATGGTTCTCAACTCGGGGCGGCATTTCTGCAGCAGCAGGTGCAGCGGAGATGGGGTTGTCAGCAGGAGCAGCCCCTGGAGCTGTGTGATGGGGGTTGGGGCACTTCAGAGCTTTGCTGCTTCTTGCTGGCAGGGCGCTGATTGCCACCCCACACAAGGCCTTGCTCTAATCAGAGTCCCTGCAGTTGTTTATTTAAAGTCCTTATTCCAGGTGTCCAGTCCACAGACCGCCCCCCCCAGATCAGCAGTTCTCAAGCTGTGGGTCACGACCCACAGGAGCTGTATTAAAGGACTGCGTCAATGGGAAGGTTGAGAACCACTGCCCTGGATTCTGAGCTCTCCTGTATAGCTGTCAAACAGTTGGGCCATTAAGCAATGGGAAAGAGAGAGGCTGAGGCCAGGAAGCCAGACCTCCCCTCAGATGAAAGTGAACGGACCAGACAAGGACTGAACCTCAGTTCTCCCAGTCGTCTGTGTTGAGGTTCACCTGCCGTGTCTGTGATCCAGAAGCGCTCAGAACAGGGCTTGGGAGACGTTAAACTTTGGGGTTTAGGTCATTAAAAAGAAGGGAGCATTTTGTACAACCTCTGATGCTTTTCTCTGTCTTGGTAACTGCTTCCCACCATGTCCCCTTTCTATAGCTTCAGACTTTGGGTCCAGCTGTCCTCTAGAACATTCATTATCACAGGAAATGATAACAAATTAAAAGAAAAGGGGAAGAAAACTTATTATAATTTCTTAACTTCTCCATAGAGCTCTTGTGATTTAGCTTCTTCCAAGAGCCAGCCCTGCCACAATGAGTCAGCCATCGGTGGGGACAGGTGCATCCTTGAAAGGAAATTCACCAAAAATCCAAAAATGCAAATGAAAACATTCTTTTTTTTTTTTTTTGAGACAGAGCCTCAAGCTGTGACTCTGGATAGAGTGCTTTGGCATCACAGCTCACAGCACCCTCCAACTCCTGGGCTCAAGCGAGTCTCTTGCCTGCACCTTCCGAGTAGCTGGGACTACAGGTGCCCACCACAACGCCCGGCC
>CAUYRH010099378.1:0-21692 GCA_963574655.1 Perodicticus potto
CCAAGAATGGGAAGTGGATGGGCATTGCCTTCCGAATCCAGAAGGAAGCTTTAGGGGGTCAGGCCCTCTACCCTCATGTCCTGGTGAAGAATTGTGCAGTGGAGTTCAACTTTGGGCAGAGGGCAGAGCCCTACTGTTCCGTCCTCCCAGGGTTTACCTTCATCCAGCACCTTCCCCTTAGTGAAAGGATCCGGGGCACCGTTGGACCAAAGAGCAAGGCAGAATGTGAGGTGAGTAGGATCAGAAGACTGAATTGTGGCCACCTCTCCAAACCTACCTTGTTATTTGTTAACAAAGCAAAGGGGAGACACTCAGTAGCTGGGTGTGGTGAAACAAGCACAAATTTGCTGTGATAGTAAACTTGGCCAACTTTCTTTCAGTTCTCATAACTCTGCCATCCACACATAAGTTTATTTCCAGAGGTTTAAAGTTTATCTTCTTTTTCATGTGCTGGGTACCTGCTTTATATACACATGTGCTTATGATAGAAGCATTTTGCTATCCTGCCTTTTTCACTTAACATTTTGCGAGGTTTATCCCATCTCAGAAAAATCTCTCTGAACATCTTTTTTTTTTTTTGCCCAGTTCGTGGCCTTTTACTGTGTTACTTACGTAGGCTAGAATACAGTGGCATCATCGTAGCTCACAACAACCTCAAACTCCTGAGCTCAAGCAGTCTTCCTGCCTTAGCCACCTGAGTAGCTGGAACTGTAGGCACTTGGCTAATTTTTCAATTTTTTTTTTTCGAGATAGTCTTACTATGTTGCCCTCGGTAGAGTGCCATGATGTCACAGCTCACAGCAACCTCAAACTCTTGGGCTCAAGAATTCTTTTGCCTCAGCCTCCCAAATAGTAGGGACTACAGATGACTGCAACAATACCCAGCTATTTTTTATTTTTTATTTATTTATTTATTTTTTTGTTGCAGTCATCATTGTTGGTTAGCTGGCCTGGGCCTGGTTTGAACCCACCAACTTCAGGGTGTATGTGGCTGGCACCATAACCACCGTGCTACAGGCACTGAGCCTAATTTTTCAATTTTTATTAGAGATGGGGTCTCACTCTTGATCATCCTGGTCTTGAATCCTGGAGCTCAAGCTGATGCTCCTGCCACCCAGAGTGCTGAGATTACAGGTGTGAGCCACTGTGCCTTTTTTTTTTTTTCCTTTCTCCTTTTTTTTTTGTAGAGACAGAGTCTCACTTTATCACTTTCAGTAGAGTGCTGTGGCATCACACAGCTCACAGCAACCTCCAACTCCTGGGCTTAGGCAATTCTCTTGCCTCAGCCTCCCCAGTAGCTGGTACTACAGGTGCCCGCCACAACGCCCGGCTATTTTTCTGTTTTTCAGTTCAGCCAAGGCCAGGTTTGAACCGCCACCTTTGGTGTATGGGGCCGGCGCCCTACTCGATGAGCCACAGGCACCGCCCATCCTTTCTCCTTTTTTTTGAACATAGTCTCACTTTATCACCATGGGTAGAGTGCTGTGGAATCATCATACCTCACAGCAACCTGAAACTCTTGGGCTCAAGATCCTCTTGCTTCAGCCTCCATAGTAGCTGGGACTATAGGCATATGACATCTCGCCTAGTTAGTTTTTTCTGTTTAGTAAAGATGGGATCTTGCTCTTGCTCAGGATGGTCTCAAACTCCTGAGCTCAAGCAATCCACCTGCCTCGGCCTCCCAGAGTATTAGGATTACAGGCATGAGCCACCATGCCCAACCACTGAATATTATTCTCATTGGCCTCACAGACTAACCATTTCCCTGTTTGGGGGCATTTAGGTTGCATCTAGTATTTTTTCAAATTCTAAATGTACAGGTCAGATTTTGTATCCTTACGCATACAGCTCTATTCTCATGTCAGACACCAAAAAATTTGTACCACTTCTTGTTGCCAACCCTGTAGGCCATTTTTAGTGCAGTGCCTTCCTTGGGGTTTTTAGAGGCCACTTAATCCTGTGTGAACAAAAATATAAATGCTGATGATGACAGAGCTTGATTTAGTACTCACCCTTGCTGGGACTTAACGCTGAGAGTCTGACCTCATGCTGTGACTGCTTCCATTTTCCAGAGACGGCCATGAGGTTCAGAGTCACCCTCATGGTCACCAGCAAGCCAGGGTGGTACCATGCCACAACATCCCTTCACCATCTTATTCTTGTAGATTCTGATGATGGTAGGCCTCCCTGCTGCTGGCAAGACCACATGGGCCATTAAACATGCAGCCTCCAACCCTTCTAAGAAGTACAACATCCTGGGCACCAATGCCATCATGGATAAAATGCGGGTAAGGACATCTGCTGGATTCTCCTTATCTACCTCCCACCTTCTGAATGCTGCCCTGCAACTAGGACTACTCATTCTTTACCACGTCTTGCCCATAGGTGATGGGCCTGCGTCGGCAGCGGAACTATGCTGGCCGCTGGGATGTCCTGATCCAGCAGGCCACCCAGTGCCTCAACCGCCTTATCCAGATCGCTGCCCGCAAGAAACGCAACTATATCCTAGATCAGGTACTTACTGGTGATCATGATGTTCTCGGAAGTGGTGAACCTGTTGGGGCACTGGGAATTCTCCTCTAGTTTTTTACTTCTCTTTCTGTAAATGGTCTTTGACCACAGTGCCGGTCAGGGAGGTCAGCTACGTTTTCCTGACATAGTCCTAGTCCCTTAGTAAATATCTCTGAGCCCAGTCTGTGGTTGAGGTCTAGGACCATCATTTAGGCATCCTAGCTTTGGCTCATCATCAAGCCCAAAGAACACATCAGGTGGGAGCTATTTAGCAAATGGGAAGACGTGTAGACTTCTCAGCCTTCAGATTGGGGCTTGAATCTCGGCTCTTCCACTTCCCAGTTGTGTATCAGCTAACTTTATCCTCTGAATCTCTGTCTCCTCGTGTGTAAAACAGGAATCGTAATGACCCCACATAGCAAACATAGGATCTAGCGCTTGGCAGCCGGTGATTATTGTTAATTACTTTACAAAATAGGTATATCCCAGCTTCTCTTGGGAACTTTCATGACTGGCAGGTACATATCTAACTTTTTCTACCATCATTTCCATTAAGGGAACAGTTCTTAACATCAGGGGATCTGGGAACTTTTGAAATTGAACATATAATGCTGTGTGCAAGTGTGTCCTTTAAAACACACACACACATAAAAACTAGACAGTTTTGAGTTAGGGTAGGAAAACTGTTCATGGCTTTCAGTATTTTCAAAAAGATAAATGACCCAAAAATGATTAAGGATCCCTGTCTCAGTAATGAGTTCCACTTGGTTATTTCCTGTGCAACCTCATACTTGACATTTGTTCTAAAGCCTTTCTCAGGTTGCAAAGTATGTTTCCTAATTTCTAGTATTTGGGGATCTACAGATATGCTTCTGTTTCCCTCAGCCTCAAATGTATTCTTTTTTAAGAACCTGTGAGTGGCCAGATGTGGTGGCTCACACCTGTAATCCCAGTACTGTGGGAGGCTGAGGTGGGAAGATTGCTTGAGCTTAGGAGTTCGAGGCTTGTCTGAGCGAGAGTGAGACCCTGACTTGTGAAAAAAATTGAAAAACCCAGCTGGGTGCCATGGCAAGCACCTGTAATCCCAGCAGCTTCGGAGGCTGAGGCAACAGGGTGCCCACAGCCCGAGTGTGAGGTTGCAGTGAGCTATGACGCCATTGCACTCTGCTCAGGACATAGGGTGGAACTCTGTCTTGACAAAAAAAGGGGGGGGGTGTAAAAAGAAGAAAGAGGCTCAGCACCTGTGGCTCAAGGGGCTAAGGCGCCAACCACATACACCTGAGCTGGCGGGTTTGAATCCAGCCTGGGCCCGCCAAACAACAATGACGGCTGCAACCAAAAAAAAAAAAAAAAACAGCCGGGTGTTGTGGCTGGCACCTGTAGTCCCAGCTACTTGGGAGGCAGAGGCAGGAGACTCGCTTGAGCTCAGGAGTTGGAGGTTGCTCTGAGCTGTGATGCCATGGCACTCTACCCAGGGCGATAGCTTGAGGCTCTATCTCAAAAAAAAAAAGAACCTGTGAGTGAGCAAATATGTAAACCGAGTAATGCCACACCCGTGTAGCCTTACTGAAATACCCTCTGTATAGGTAGCCCCCCACTCTTTTTTACTATGCATTCAGAGGGATCCTGGTGAGAGTAGAGCTAGAGAGAATGGTTGGCTTGTCAGAAAGGAGTTACCAGGGACCAAGTTGCCTTCACCTAGGGGTGAGGATCTTATGCAAACAGTTGAACACAGGATAATCTGAAAGCTACTCAAAGTTATTCCCCTACCTCCAGCCCATCAATAATTCACTCATCTAACCATCTTCCCACTTTGAGGACTTGTTTTTAAGATCTTTGGTTTCATTTTATGCCATTCTCATGAGGATATTTTGGGAAATTTAGTCTAACTTGGCCCCAGTTGGACTCATTATCCTGAAAAGCAGAATAATAGTATCATTTCAACACCCTGAAGATACCTATTTGGATAGCCCAGCAAGTATTTTATTGCCTTTTTTTTTTTTTTTTTTTTTTTTTTTTGGTTTCCTGGATAAATCAGCTATGAAACTTATTTCAAATTTGTGGCCCAGTGGAGAATTATACTCAGGGAGTGGGGTTGTCCAGCTGCTCTGTCTAAAAATCCTAAGTGGCTTTTCTCTGGAGGACAGTCCCCCGCCAATTCAACGAGGCACATAACTGCTGAGCACCATAGAGGCTTACTGTCCGCCTTTACAGCTGTTGCTGGCTTGTTCAAGGACAGAGTCTAAAGCTGTACCAGGTATACCTGTGGTCTTCAGGGCTGCCAGCCTCCTAGATGAGGGACATGCAAGTTTGACCAAGGGATCCAGGTCACCTTGGAGGCGAAGAATCTAAACTCTGAAGGTGGGGTAGGAGAAAGATTGTCTGGTTAACCACAGATTGGAGAACTGACACAGGTCTGAAGCCATAGGTTACTCAGGCTGGGGAAGAAAGTCTATAAATCAGTGGTTTGACTACTTGGCCTAAATCCCAAAAGTGCGTTCCAGAAAACTTGAGGGTTGAGCAAAGCGTGTGTGGTGTGTGTTGTGTGTAGGAGGTTCTAAGCAGGCAGGCAGGCCCTTGGCCAGATCCAGGCACTTGGCACCCCAGTAGTTTTGGCAGTGACAGATAAGTTGATGATACATAGCTGATAGATAATTTCTAGGCAAGGTGGAACTTACAAAGGGGAGCATAGTAATACAGGCAAAGTTCCTGCATTTCCTAGACCTTATTCCAGGGTCATCTTTTTCCTTTGATTTTTCCTGAGCCAACCTACATTTGACTCTTCTAGACCTCCTGTTATGTAATTGGCCTCAGAAATGCCCATCCTTGAAAGGGAAGAAGAATGTGTCTGCAGAAGCCAGATAGGCCTGTGTAAGCCAGGATTCTGTCTTCATCTGGCCAGGACCATAGGTCCTACCCTAGGATGCATCTTTTTTTTTTTCTTCCTGAGACAGACTCTTACTCTGTGGCCCTGGGTAGAGTGCCATGACATCATCATACCTCACAGTAACCTCAGACTCTTGGGCTGAGCAGTCTTATTGTCTCAGCCTTCCTAGTAGCTGGGACTATAGGCACCTGCCACTATGCTTAGCTAGTTTCTCTGTTTTTAGTAGAGAATTGTTGCCTGTTTTTTTTTTTTTTTTTTTTTTTAATTAAATCATAGCTGTGTACATTAATGCAGTCATGGGGTACAATGTGCTGGTTTTATATACAATTTTAAATATTTTCATCAAACTGATTAACATAGCCTTCATGACATTTGTTTAGTTATTGTGTTAAGACATTTATATTCTACACCTAGTAAATTTCACATGTACCCTTGTAAGGTGCACCATAGGTGTGGTCTTACCAATTATCCTCCCTCCACCCATCTTTCCCCCTCCCCTCCTTCTTCCCTTTCCCCTTCTTCTTGGGCTATGATTGGGTTATAGCTTTCTTTTCTTTTTTTTTTTGAGACAGAGCCTCACGCTGTCACCCTGGATAGAGTGCGGTGGCATCACAGCTCACAGCAACCTCCAACTCCTGGGCTCAAGCGAGTCTCCTGCCTCCGCCTCCCAAGTAGCTGGGACTAAGGCGCTCGCCACAACGCCCAGCTATTTTTTTTTTTTTTTTTTTGGTTGCAGCCGTCATTGTTGTTAGGCGGGCCCGAGCTGGATTCAAACCCGCCAGCTCAGGTGTACGTGGCTGGTGCCTTAGCCGGTTGAGCCACAGGTGCCGAGCCTGGGTTATAGCTTTCATAAGAAAGCTATAAATTGGTTTCATAGTAGGGCTGAGTACTTTGGATACTTTCTTCCATTCTTGAGATACTTTGCTAAGAAGAATATGTTCTAGCTCCATTCATGTAAACGTGTAAGAGGTAAAGTCCCCATCTTCCTTTAAGGCTGCATAATATTCCATGGTGTACATATACCACAATTTTTTTCTGAGACAGAATCCAGTGTGTTGCCCTCGGTAGAGTGCTGAGGCATCACAGCTCACAGCAACCTCAAACTCTTGGGCTTAAGCGATTCTCTTGCCTCAGCCTCCTAAGTAGCTGGGACTATAGGTGCCTGCCACAACACCCAGCTGTTTTTTTGTTGTAAGTTGTCATTGTTGTTTAGCTGGCGTGGTCCCGGTTTGAACCCACCAGCCTGGGTATAAGTCGGTGATGCCCTAGAGACAGGTCTTGCTCTTCTCAGGCTGGTCTCAAACTCCTGAGCTCAAGCAGTCCACCTGCCTCAGCCTCCCAGAGTGCTAGGATTACAGACATGAGCCACCATGCCCAGTCCTGGGATACATCTTATTGAGTATAAGCTCTCAAGTATGTTGGATTGAGGCATACACTGCGGGACTTCGGCCTGTGTTCCATGATGACCTCAGAAGCCTCTACAGGTCATGGGGGCATTATAGCTGTGGAACATCAAAGAAGAAAAAGATGAGAGGTAGATGAGAGGAGAAACTGAAGAGTCTCACAAAGGAAAGGAGCCTATCTATAGTCACCATAGTTGTATAGAACACAGCTCTCTGACTTCCCAGATAGCCTAAGTCTAGAATGCATAGGGTTGTGGTAGGAATTTCAGGAGGTAAATGTTTGGTTTATGGCATGGAGGATGATAAGAGTTCAGGCTTTCCCCTAAAGGCATTGGGGAGCCATGGTCATGTTTTCATTCAGGGAAGAATATGGTTAAATTTGCCTGGCTAGTAAAAGTCTGTGGAAAAGGGAGAAAGGGGGAGGTAAATCTCATATTGCTTTAGATGTTTTTTTGGGGAGCCTCTGTTATGGTTGGGAAACCTCTGGAATGAGATGCTTTCTGGCCTGACCCTAAGCTATGAGAAGGCCTTAAAATGAGGTACAGAGCCTTCTGTGAGACAACAAAGTTGCCCTCTTGGACGCTTCCAAGAGCGCCCCGACAAGGCCATGGTGCCCAAATCACCCCCAGATTTGGGCACTGTGGACTAGGAGTTCTGTTAAAGGACTCAAACAGCCCAGAGCCAGGCCAGGATCGATCAGAATTAGGACTAGATGTGATAACATCGCCACCCTGGTCTCACCATCAGAACATGTGGTCCTAAGTCTTCATTTTCTTTTTCTTTCTTTCTTTCTTTTTTTTTTTTTGAGACAGTCTGACTACATTGCAGCTCACTGCAACCTCAAACTCCTGGGCTTAAGCAATTTTCTTGCCTCAGCCTCCCGAGTAACTGGGACTACAGGTGACCACCACAATGCCGTGTTATTTTTTTGTTGCGATTGTCATTGTTGTTCAGCTGGCCAGGCCAGGTTCAAACCCACCAGTGAACCCACCAGCCTCGGTGTATGTGGCTGGTGTCATAACCACTGTGCTATGTATGGGTGCCAAGCCATAAGTCTTGATTTTCATACCCCTTGGTGGGTCCAACACTTTCATCTGAAACAGAAATTCAGGGCTAGAATAGAGGCCCATTGGAGACCACCCCTTGTTGGCAGGCACTGGACAGTGCTGCTTTTCTCTACTTTTCACTCTCCCCAGAGCCTAACCACTCCATTCTTGAACCTCTGGGAAGTTCTCTTCTTATACATGTGTTTCCTTCCACTGGGGTTTGCCTCATGCTTGAGCCCAAGGCAAACTCTTTGCTCATCAGCCTTACATTTTATCTTTTGGGATCTAGCTAGGTGTCTCCTGCTGCCAACTTGACCCTGTTGAACTGTGACAAGTGAGAGTAGATAGGGGACAGTGGGGCTTTTAGAGAACTTGGCTGTTGTTACAAGTCATTACCTGGGCTTTACTGTGTTTCTCTGTCGCTCCCTTAGACTGTCACACACCAAAACTAACTCCCTATGCACTTCCTCTGAGAAACCCTATTCCTGTCCTTTGGCCCATATCATAGGGGGTTGAGGGTGATCAGGGGCCAGGGAGCACACATAACCAAGGCTTTCTCTTAGAGTCAGTATCTTCAAGCAGGTTAGGGCTGGGAGAAGCAAGAACTAGGCAGAAGAAACTCACGCAGCTGGAAAAGCTGACTTGACTGTTGTGTCAGTCTCCTAGCAACAGCTTCCAACAGTCCCCACTGACCACAGAAGTACTGGGCTGGCCTGGGGCTCTGACCTCATCATGTTTGCTGTGGTAACAGCACTGATAGCAAATTTCCCTTTCCTCAAGGAAGCCAAGTATTTGCATTTCTGCTGGTCTGGTTTAGATGCTCCTTCCAAGGCAAGGAGCAAGGGGAGGGAGGCACAGTCTTAGAATATCATTGCTAGAAGTCATCTCTGAGGCCGGGTATGGTGGCTTCCACCTATAATCACAAGACTTGTGCAGGCTGAGGAGGGAGGATTGCTTAAGGCCAGGGGTTCTAGACCAGCCAAGACAACACAATGAGACACTGTCACTACAAAGAAGATGTTTTTAATTAGCCAAATGTGATGACATACGCCTGTAGTCCTGGCTACCTGGGAGGCAAAGGCGGAGGGATTGCTTGAGCTCAAAGAGTTAAAGGTTGCAGTGAGCTATGATTAGGCCACTGTGTTCCAGAGCAAGACCCTGTCTGTAAAAAACATTAATTAAGTTTAGAAAATAAAAAAAATTAAAAAATAGCCAGGTGTGGTGGCTCACACCTGTGATCCTAGCACTTTGGGAGGTCCAGGTACAAGAATTACTTGAGCCCTGGAGTTTGAGAACAGCCTGAGTAACATAGCAAGACCCTGTCTCTGCAAAATTTTTTCAGAAATTTCCCAGGTATAGTGTGGCATGTGCCTGTAATCTCAACTACTTAGAGAGACTGAGGCAGAAGGAGCCCAGCAGTTTGAGGTTTCATTGAGGTGTGATGATGCCACTGCCTAGGCAACAGAGCAAGACCCTGTCTCCAAAAACAAAATTCCATCATACAGAGGGTTCTCAGCACCTCAGTTCCAAAGCATCTAACGAGTCATCCTTCAAAGGAGCCACTTCCCCAAACAAAGGCTACCTTTTTCTGAGTCCAATCTGCTCTGCCCTCATTCTTCCCACGAAGCTGCAGGGACTAGCCGCCTTGACAGTGTTGCTTCTCTGTCTCATCAGAACATTTACAGGGCAGGTCTTTTACATAGGAAACCGCTAGGAAGTATTTCTCCATGCCCTTAGGATTCAGAGGAATCAAACAAGATAACCAAGTAGTTGGAACTATACGATACAGGCATATGCCATTACATCTGGCAAATTTTAAAACAAACTTACAGAGACAAGAATTTCACTTTGTTGCTCAGTCTGGTCTTAAATCCACCTTGGCCTCCCAAAGTTAAAGGATTATAGGTGTGAGCCTACACCTGGCTATGGGCAGTACAGGCAGGCAGACAGGATGGAATGGATTATGGGCAGAATGTTCTAAGTGGGCCATACTCACCCTCGCACCTACCTACCCTGGCTTGATGATTTAGCTGGAAGAAGCCAAATTGTATCTTCTATGACCAAAAGCTAACCATCTTCTTGCTTTAGGAAATGGAGTTAAGGATCAGTAGTGGGGAGCGTTGACTTCACTTTTCTTTGTAGCATGATGTGCCTTTTTAAACCATTGTGTCCTAAGGCCTCTCCTTGGGCTCGTGCTCAAGGTTGCAGTAACAGTATGTCTGTGCCTACCACCCAGGTAACTACCCATGTCCCTTCCTCATGAAGGTTAGAGTACTTAATTTGGGAAACAAGGAAGAACATTTTTGCCTGGTATGTGTGTCAGGGCCAGTCTGCTTGGTTTAGACAGCGATACCTATAGCAGACCTCCTCAACAGGTCTACACTGAGTTTTCTGGCCCCTGCCCGATCCACACCCCACTTCCTGTCTTTGAAGAGGATCTCTCATACCTCTTCTTTTCCTTGGACTTAATTTTCCTTGATACTCCATTGGGAAGCCTCTTGTAGGAAAATCAGTCTTATTGACCATATTTTTAGATCTTCCTTGTGTGGTGACTTTTTTCCCTGTCTTCTTCCCTGCCACTTGTCAGAGATGTTCACATCTGCAAATCCCCACCAGAGCCTGGAGTAGGATGATAGTATTATCCTGCCTTTCAGATGAAGACATTTGAGACTCAGACTAATTAGGTGACTTGTCTGCAGTCTCACAAGTAGTGAAGACTTTTCAGTCCCATTCTTCTTCCCCAAAGCTTGTTTTCTTTGCACTATCTTCCTGTCCCTGCCTTTCTACTTTGGAGATAACTACAGTTAACCTTTTCTTTGATCAGTGTTACAATAGAAATATCCACAACACCCTGCCCAGTGATGATCATATCAATGGTGGCTCATAGTTGTAGAGTGTTGGCTTTGAGCCAAGGCCTGGGCTGAGGCAAAAGGTTTAACTCACATGAACCCATTCAGTCTTTCAGCAACCATGAAACATTCATATAGTTTTCCCCTTTCAGGGATTGAGACTCAATAAATACACAATAAGTTGATCTTAGAGAAGAGCAGGATTAGACTCTGAGTGGAAGTTGCTCATCCAGAGCCACACAGGCATGCAAGCCTAGTCAGGTTAGAGCCAAGGTCTGCTGAATCATCCCAGTGCACTGCCTGTCTCCCACCATGGAGGAAATATTGCATCTCCCCGCTTAAGTAGTTCTTTACACTTTTTTTTTTTGAGACAGAGCCTCAAGCTGTCACCCTGGATAAAGTGCTGTGGCATCACAGCTCACAGCAACCTCCAATTCCTAGGCTCAAGCGAGTCTCCTGTCTCTGCCTGCCAAGTAGCTGGGACTACAGGCGCCCGCCACAACGCCCAGCCATTTTTTGGTTGTAGCCACCATTGTTGTTTGGCGGGCCCGGGCTGGATTTGAACCCGCCAGCTCAGGTGTACGTGGCTGGTACCTTAGCCCGTTGAGCCACAGGCGCCAAGCCAGTTCTTTGTACTTTTTTGGTTGCTTTGTGGTCATCCTCCTCCTCAATCCTTACTTGCCGTGGGAAGGTGGTTTTGTAGCTCCTGGTTACAAATAAAGCACTGTTAAAGACTGACTACAGTGAGTCCACACCAGGACTTGACCGTAGGCTTTTTCCGCCCTGTCAGGCTACATTTTCAAAATACAACTTTTGCCTGTAGTCCCAGCTACTTGGGAGGCTGAGACAAGAGAATCGCCTAAGCCCAGGAGTTGGAGGTTGCTGTGAGCTGTGTGACGCCACAACACTTTACCAAGGGCAATAAAGTGAGACTCTGTCTCTGCAAAAAAAAATTGCATAAATGCAGTAAAAAGTTCATTACTCCAGTTTTGTTGAGTTCCTGAGTTCGGGAGGACACCTGTATAGGTGCCTAGGTTCTACTTCCAGAGGTTCAGACTCAGGCAGTCTTTTGTTTTTGAGACAAGAGTCTCACTCCATTGTCCTGGGTACAGTGCCATGGTGTCATAGCTCACAACAATCTCAAACTCATGGGGATCTACTTGCCTCAGCCTCCAGTGTAGCCGGGACGACAGGCACCCGCCACAACACCTAGCTAGTTTTTCTATTTTATTTATTTATTTATTTATTTATTTATTTGAGACAAGAGTCTTGCTTTTTCACCCTGAAGAGAGTGCCATGGCATCATAGCTCAGAAGGGATCCTCTTGGCTCAGCCTCCCAAGTACCTGGGGCTACAGACACCTGCCACAATGCCTGGCAAGTTTTTCTAGTTTAAGTATAGACCAGATTTTCCTCTTGCTCAGGCTGGTCTTGAACTCTGTGACCTCAAACAGGTCACCCAGTTCAGACTCAGGAATTTGGAAGTGAAGTTTGCGGTGCTTGCTTTTTCATTAGGTTCCAGTGATTCAATTACACAGACTATATTAATGGAGTAATGTTGTCCAATAGATGTGGTACCCAGTTCCAAAGGTTCTGGCAGGTAGGAGGTATTCATTAAGTAGAATCTGTTGTTACTACTACTCTCAGTCACACGTGTTCTGGAGCATTGCTCTGTGCTGGCACCAAAACGCACCTGCTATTGTGTAGAAGGAGGAAAAATATGAGTGGCAAAAAGGCACTTTTGAAAAGCACAGGTATTACTTTGTCAGGCTCAAAGGTTATAAGGTTTTAGGTGAGACTAATGTTTCAGAGAAGGACTGAGGGAATAAAAGAAGCACAGTATTGTTGGGTGTGGTATCAGGCACCTGTAGACCCAGCTACTCAAGAGACTGAGGCAGGAGGATTGCTTGAGCTCAGGAGTTTGAGGCTGCATTTTCCACGATCATGCCTATGGCTAGCCAGTGCATACCAGTCTGAGCAACGAGGAGACCTTGTCCCCCCGAAAATAAATAAGTAAATAAAAGTAAAAGAAGCAATCTCAAAACAGTCTCAAAAGTTGCTAATTAATTGTGGTGTAGCCATTCTGTAGATATTATACAGGAATTAAAAACAACTGCACAGAAAAATTTTAGTGGAACATGACATGAAAAAGAAAATTGGATAATTCTGTTTGTTTTAAAAATCACATAGGTGTTGGTAGAAATATTCATAAGAAACTTAATACAAGTTAATCACTGGGAAGTAGGCCTGGCACTACTTATAAGGAGTGGGGGCATGGGGCGGCACCTGTGGCTCAAGGAGGAGGGTTCCAGCCCCATGTACTGGAAGTAGCGGGTTCAAACCTGGCCCTGGCCAAAAACTGGAAAAAAAAAAAAAAATACGAGTAGGGAGTTGGAGGGATTCTTTTCTTTTCTTTCTTTTTCTTTTTCTTTTTTTTTTGCAACAGTATCACTTTGTCACCTTTGGTTGATAGAGTGGTGTGGTGTCATAGCTCACATCTCCAAAGTCCTAAGCTCAAGTGATCATCTTGTCTCAGCCTCCGAAGTAGCTGGGACTACATGCACCCACCACAACACCTGGCTATTTTTTTGTTGCACTTGTCATTGTTTAGCTGTCCAGGGCCAGGTTTGAACCCACCACCCTTTATGTGGCTGCCGCCATAACCACTGTTTTATGGGGCTATGGGCACCAAACCAGGGTTTCTTTCTCTTTTTCTTTGGTTTTTTTTTTTTTTTGCAGTTTTTGACCAGGGCTGGGTTTGAACCTGCCACCTCTGGTATATGGGGCTGGCGCCAAAATAGTAAAAAAGAACTTGTAAAGCACAGTGCCAGTGCCAGTAGCGAACGTGATTAAAGAGCAAAGCCCCGGGCAGCACCTGTGGCTCAAAGGAGTAGGGCGCCAGCCCCATATGCCGGAGGTGGAAGGTTCAAGCCCAGCCCTGGCCAAAAACTGCAAAAAAAAAAAAAGAGCAAAGCCCCAA
The DNA here is from genome assembly GCA_963574655.1 of Perodicticus potto. Taxonomy (NCBI): domain Eukaryota; kingdom Metazoa; phylum Chordata; class Mammalia; order Primates; family Lorisidae; genus Perodicticus; species Perodicticus potto. The sequence goes on from CAUYRH010099378.1 coordinate 13,676, forward strand.
CAATTAGGAATTCTTTGCACTATGCCTGTCAGCAGCCACTTTTTTTTTTTTTTTTTTTTTTTGAGACAGAGATTCAAGCTGTCACCCTGGGTAGAGTGCTGTGGCATCACAGCTTACAGCTGCCTCCAATTCCTGAGCTCAAGCGAGTCTCTTGCCTCCGCCTCCCAAGTAGCTGGGACTACAGGCACTCGCCACAACGCCCGGCCATTTTTTGGTTGCAGCCATCATTGTTGTTTGGCGGCCCGGGCTGGATTTGAACCCGTCAGCTCAGGTGTACGTGGTTGGCCCCTTAGCCTGTTGAGCCACAGGCGCTGAGCCAGCAGCCACTTTCTTAAATCAGTTCGTTTGCTGAGAGGTTGGACTTAAGAATCTTTGAACATGGCTTGGCACCTGTGGCTCAACGGGCTAAGGCGCCAGCCACGTACACCTGAGCTGGCGGGTTTTCAAATCCAGCCTGGGCCGGCCAAACAACAATGACGGCTGCAACCAAAAAATGGCCAGACCTTGTGGCGGGCGCCTGTAGTCCCAGCTACTTGGGAGACGGAGGCAGGAGATTCACTTGAGCCCAGGAATTGGAGGTTGCTGTGAGCTGTGATGCTACAGCACTCTATCCAGGGTGACAGCTTGAGGCTCTGTCTCAAAAAAAAGAATCTTTGAACATAAAGAGCAGTTTTCTGAGTTTCATTGCCTTGGAGGAGCACTAGTATTCTTTCCTCAGTCCTTGCCTTACATAACACCCCTAAGAGGAAAATAACAACTTCTAATATACCATCTCTTGCCTCTTCTGTTATCTACCCCTAGACAAATGTTTATGGGTCAGCCCAGAGACGAAAAATGAGACCATTTGAAGGCTTCCAGCGCAAAGCTATTGTGATTTGTCCCACTGATGAAGACCTGAAAGACCGAACAATAAAGCGAACCGACGAGGAAGGGAAGGATGTCCCTGATCATGCAGTCTTGGAAATGAAAGGTAGGAAACTAGTGGTTCCCAGAGGAGCATCACAGCAGGATCCTTTAGAGAAAAGGCTCTTTACTCTCAGTTTGTTCTTTGCTGGCTCCCTTATCATTCCTTTCATTTCTTACTTTTTTTTTTTCTTGTTCTTTTTTTTCTCTGCCTCTGTTCTGCCCCTTCTCTGTCTGCCACAACTGGGAATGCAAAACTACCTGTCTCTGTTATGTTGGGGTTTTTAGATTGGATTGGGCTTGGGTAGCATGAGGGATAGGAAGTGTGTACCAGAAGCTGAAAGGCCAGTGTGGTGGGCTGATAGTGGGCAAGCCTCCATTTGCTCTTATGTTAAAATAGGGATGGGATTCCACCTGCCTGACCCATTCTCTGGGGCGAGGCTGAAGGGAGCTAAACACTCTCAGCTTAGCCACCACTTTAGGTAAGGGAAGAGAAACTCTTTGTTAGCCTCTTTCTTATTTACTACTTCAGTTTCTCTCCCTTTTCCCTTCTGAGAGGCCAGTGATTTGAGGGAGAGTACCAGACCTCAGAAAGAACTGTAACCACAAGGGTGGTGCCTGTGGTTCAGTGAGTAGGGCGCCAGCCCCATATGCCGGAGGTGGCAGGTTCAAACCCAGCCCCGGCCAAAAACTGCAAAAAAAAAAAAGAAAAGAACTGTAACCACAGCCGGGTGTGGTAGCTCACACTGTAATCCTAGCACTCTGGGAGGCCAAGGCAGGTAGATTGCTGGAGCTCACGAGTTCGAGACCAGCCTGAGCAAAAGTGAGACCCTGTCTGTACTAAAAATAGAAATAATGAGGCAAGAGGATCAGTTGAGCCCAAGTTGGAGGTTGTTGTGAGCTATGATACCATGACACTCTACCCAGGGTGACAGCTTGAGACTCTGTCAAAGAAAAAAAAAAAGAATTGTAACCTCTCCTTGTTGCTTCCCATGGCACTTCCTCCTTCTAGCCAACTTCACCTTGCCAGATGTTGGGGACTTCCTGGATGAGGTTCTTTTCATTGAGCTGCAGCGGGAAGAAGCAGACAAGCTGGTGAGGCAATACAATGAAGAAGGCCGCAAAGCTGGGCCGCCCCCTGAGAAGCGCTTTGACAACCGAGGTGGTGGCTTCCGGGGCCGTGGCGGTGGCGGTGGCTTTCAGCGCTATGACAACCGAGGCCCCCCTGGAGGCAACCGAGGAGGCTTCCAGAACCGAGGAGGAGGCAGTGGTGGAGGAGGCAACTACCGAGGAGGTGAGATGTCACATACACAGGTCTCCTCACTTTTTGTTCCCCAGTCAGGGTTGAGCTTTGACTCTTTATTCGGCCAGCAGCTGAGGTGCTTTGAGCACCTACTGTGAATTGAACTCTGGTTAAGAACCATGACGAGGCTTATCCTAGTACTCTGGGAGGCCAAGGAGGGTTGGATTGCTTAAGCTCAGGAGTTTGAGACCAGCCTAAGCAAGAGTGACATGCCGTCTCTACGGGAAAAGCAGCTGGGCATCATGGCTACTCGGAGGCTGAGGCAAAACCATGGCTTAAGTTCAGAAATTTGAGGTTGCTGTGAGCTGTGATGCCACAGCACTCTACCCATAGTGACAGAGTGCGACTCTGTCTCAAGAAAGAAAAAAAAAACAGAAAAGAACCAAGACAAGTTAGACTGGGGATTTCAGGGGAACTCCCTCCCACTGATCCACTGCCCCTGGGCATTGCTTATGAAGCCCGTTTCCCATTTGCATGTCATAGTGCTCTTTGTCACATGGCTGTCATTTTTGTGAATCTTCCCCCATTTGACCATGAGCTCCTTGAAATAGGAATAGGGGCCATAACAATTTTAGTGCCAATTCTGGGTCTCTGCTAAGGTCCTGGCACAAGGCAAATGTTAGGACCATATCTTGGGTTTTGATTTTTTTTTTTTTTTTTTTTTGGAGACAGAGCCTCAAGCTGTCGCCCTGGATAGAGTGCTGTGGCATCACAGCTCACAGAAACCTCCAATTCTTGGGCTCAAGCGAGTCTCTTGTCTCCACCTCCTACGTAGCTGGGACTACAGGCGCCTGCCACAACGCCCGGCCATTTTTTGGTTGTAGCCGTCATTGTTGTTTGGTGGGCCGGGGCTGGATTCGAACCCCCCAGCTCAGGTGTACGTGGCTGGCGCCTTAGCCTGTTGAGCCACAGGCGCCGAGCCTGGGTTTTGGTTTTAAAACAAATAGATAAAGTTAGATTGGTGGATTTGCCCAAGATCACCCAGCTAAATCTAGAGCTGGTATTCAAATGACCACAAGCCAGATTTCTTAGTCACTTTAAAGTGTTGCCATCTTTAAAGTAAAGCATATTTTAATTATTTAACAAATAAGTCCTGGGCCCTGCTCTGTTTGGTCTTGTGCTAGATAGTTCTACGGACACAGCCATGACCCAAATAGCTTAATGGGAAGGCCCAGGGATGCTCTGACCTTAGGTGACTACAGTCCAAACTACAGGTTGACATCAGGGCTCAGGAAAGGCCTCTTGAGGTGTGTTTGTCTGAGTTAAAGTCCATAGACCCATTAAGGGTTCCTACAGAAAGGGGGAAAGTGTTCTAGGCCCAAGAAACAGCCACATAAAGGGTTAGGAGATGCTGGCCCATGTGGGCAAGCCTGAATAGCATCATTTCCTGAACATTTTTTTCTGTTTGTTCAACAAATGTTGAGATACTGGAACACACTAGAAAAGAAGACTGCCCTGGTTTTTTCCTTTTTTTTTTTTTTTTGAGACAGAGTCTCACTATGTTTCCCTGGGTAGAGTGCTGTGGCGTCACAGCTCACAGCAACCTTAAACTCTTGGACTTAAGCAGTTCTCTTGCCTCAGCCTCCCAAGTAGCTGGGACTACAGGTGCCCGCCACAGCATCTGGTTGCTTTTTGGTTGTAGTTGTTGTTGTTGATTGGCAGGCCTGGGCTGGATTTGAACCCTCCAGCTCTGGTGTATGTGGCTGGCAACCTAGCCACTGAGCTACAGGCACCAAGCCCCTGGTCTTTTCTTTATGGGAGACTCACAGTCCAGTAGATGAGACAAACCTGTTACCAGGCATGTGAGGACCCATTGTTACTGGGGTTGGGATAGGGTCTGAGGAATCCCTGGGGACGTCCTTTATTTACCTTATCTGGGTTTCTGCTCTGTGCCTGGCCATGTGGTAGCCACAACAGCCAAGACAGCCTGGGTCACAAGGATTGCAAAGTTAATGATGAAGACTTTCATCTGGATTTCTCCTATGTAGGTTTCAACCGCAGTGGAGGTGGTGGCTATAACCAGAACCGCTGGGGTAACAACAACCGGGATAACAACAACTCCAATAACCGAGGCAGCTACAACCGGGCTCCCCAGCAACAGCCGCCACCACAGCAACCGCTGCCACCACAACCACCACCCCAGCAGCCTCCACCACCACCCAGCTACAGCCCTGCTCGGAACCCCCCAGGGGCCAGCAGCTACAATAAGAATAGCAACATCCCTGGCTCAAGCGCCAATACCAGCACACCCACTGTCAGCAGTTACAGCCCTCCACAGGTGAGAGAATGAGCATATATAGGTATGTGTGCTCTTGAACTTGAGCAGGTGAGATGAGGCAGGTCTAAGGAAATGAACACATGTTCCAGCCCCTGGTCTCTACTCTTTAGTTCCACCTGCCCTTTTTCCCTGGAAGTGCTCTTTATGGGATGGACCCTAGACATTCCCAGATTCCCTCCAAACTCGAGAGTAAATCCTAGAATTTGCCTCTTCTATCCTTAGAGGGATAGGCTATAAGCATCGATTCCTCCGAGTACATTTCTCTCGGCTATGTCACTGACCTCACTGAATCCCCAAGAAAGCACTTGATTAGCGTTGCTTCTTGCCCAAGTGGGAAAGGACTAACCACTTTGTTTTCAGGATGTGAAGCCCAGGGCCCCAAGGTCAGTGAGGACTTGCCCTCTGCATGGCGAATTTTGCTCCTGAGTAGCTCTGGGCTCAATTCCAGTTCTTGGAAAGTCAGTGCTGTGGTCTTAACCAGAATAGTCTTCATTTATTGCCCAGCCATTTCCTGCACCTTCTACATGCCAGACCTGGAAGCAGCTTCCAGGAGACAGATGAATAGTTCCCAGTTTTTTAGAACAGAAGTTGAGTGGACACAAATCAAAATCCTATCTGCAAAATGTCCAGATTTAGTAACGTTGGACAGAGAGCTTTACCTCTCTGGGCTCCATTTTCTCCTTGAAGTACTAGAGGTATTAGAACTTTTAAAGTTTATGAGAAGGGATGGCCAGCACTATAGCTTTGTGATTCAAGGCTCTGGGGAATAAGCAGACTAGGGGTCAAGTCTTTTTAGCTGTGTGAAATTTCACCTTCTTGTGCATCAGCTTTCTTCTCTGTAAGGCTAACTAGCAATTTATTTCCAGAGCTGATGTGACGGTTAAATGAGTTAACGATACAGTCTTTCCATAAGGCCGACTTAGTAAATTACCACTGTTCTTTTTTTTTTGAGACAGAGCCTCAAGCTGTCACCCTAGATAGAGTGCTGTGGCATTATAGCTCACAGCAACCTCCAATTCCTGGGCTCAAGCGAGTCTCCTGCCTCCGCCTCCCAAGTAGCTGGGACTACAGGCGCCCGCCACAACGCCCGGCCATTTTTTAGTTGCAGCCATCATTGTTGTTTGGCGGGCCCGGGCTGGATTCGAACCCGCCAGCTCAGGTGTACGTGGCTGGCGCCTTAGCCTGTTGAGCCACAGGCACCGAGCCAGTTACCACTATTCTCAGCAGGTCTTCTAGTAGCACCATTTATTGAGTGCCCAGTGGTTTGTACACAGAAGCTTATTGAAAATGCAAGGCAATCTGGGCGCCGCCTATGGCTCATTGAGTAGGGCACCATATGCCGAAGGTGGCGAGTTCAAACCCGGCCTCAGCCGAACTGCAAAACAAAAATAGCCAGGCGTGGCGGGCGCCTGTAGTCCCAGCTACTTGGGAGGTTGAGGCAAGAGAATCGCCTAAGCCCAGGCGTTGGAGGTTGCTGTGAGCTGTGTGACGCCACAGCATTCTACCAAGGGTGATGAAGTGAGACTCTGTCTCTACAAAAAAAAAAAAAAGAAAATGCAAGGCAATCTGAAGAGGTAGTTCTATGATGATTCTCATATTACAGAGAAGATACTCGGATTTGAAGAGATAACATATTCCCTACTCTTCCAGGATCCCAGGGCTGGGATTACAGTCCAGAACACAGCCCAGGGCTTGCCCTTTGTCCTACTCAGTTCTGCCATATCACAGACCTGACACCTTCTTCTCAACCCTCAAAATTCTAGAAGAGATATGTCTCTGAGCACTAACTATTATAAAGGCCCTTCTCTCCCAACCTTGGGTTGGCTGTTTCACAGAGCTTTGGGTTTTTTTCTTCTATTTCTCAGCCGAGTTACAGCCAGCCACCCTACAACCAAGGAGGTTACAGCCAGGCCTACACAGCCCCACCACCACCACCTCCACCACCACCTGCCTACAACTATGGGAGCTATGGCGGCTACAACCCAGCCCCCTATACCCCTCCACCGCCCCCCACCGCACAGACCTACCCTCAGCCCAACTATAACCAGTATCAGCAGGTAGGTGCCAGACTTGGGGCCAATGGGATGGAGTGGCTTTCAGGGGTCCCTCCTAGGTGTGTATTTCCAGACTCCACTCCCTGCTTATCCCTAGAAAGATGTTTAGTCTGCTGGCCTCAGGCCTGCATTTATCTTGCCATCAGCCATGTTATTTGGTAAATACGTCTGTCCTGATTGCTGAATAACTGGTATCCTAGCTCCTCTCCACAGTGCAGCAAGCAGAGGGGAAAGAATATCAGGGGCCTCCAAATCCCACTTCAGGGTGGTGCTCAGACTTCCATAACTGCTATTAAATATTTTGGGTATAATATCTAGCTATACTTGGAAGCATGCTAGGTTGACAAGTCAGGAGACCGGGCTTCAGTCCCTAACTCCCTACCTGTGTGGCATCAGCTCAGTCACTTGTCCTCCTAAGGTGCCTTGAATTTTTTGTCGGGACCCATCTTTGCTGGGAAAGGGGTAGGGAACGAGTCACCTGTGGGGTGGATGGAGATCAACTTGGTGCTCTTGGTTTCTCTCTCCCCAGTATGCCCAGCAGTGGAACCAGTACTATCAGAACCAGGGCCAGTGGCCACCATACTACGGGAACTACGACTATGGGAGCTACTCTGGGAACACACAGGGTGGCACAAGCACACAGTAACCAGTGTGCCTCAGAGGCTCCCAGAGGCCCCTGCCGGTATCCTCCACCAGCGCTTGCCTCGGCCCCTCCTCTACTCCCACTAGGTCCTGTGGTGCTGGGGATGGGGTCATCCCAGGGCTGCCTCCCTCCAGCCCACCGCCTCCCCTCTGAGGGGCTTCTTTCCCCCACACAGGGCCAGGCATATTTTTCTCTGGATTCAAACAGGAAACAATTACCTTTTTATTTTCTGTTTCTCTCCCCTTAACCCTCAAACCTCCCACCCCCTGTTATTCCTACCTTCTTCCTTTTGACTAAATAATTCCACCCTCTCCTTGGTCATACAGTGAGGCTATGGTGACTGAGGGGAGACCCCTTATTCACTCATCCCAACCTTGCTCCAGCCCCTCGGCTTCCCAAATCTTCATGCAGTTGGTTGTAAATTCTTCCAGGAGCTGTTTTACTGTCAACTTTTCAGGATTAAAAAAAAAAAAAAATCAAAAACTTAAAAAAAAAGTTTAAAAAGAAATGTGGAGGGAGGAAGCAGTGATATATTTTTTTGGTAATTATGCTTTTTTTTTTAATTTTTAGAATTTGTCTGTTTTTACTGTGGGTCGGCTGTTGATACTTTTCATCAAGATAACCATTTCTTTGCTGAGTTCAGGTGACTGAGGAAGAGCCACACCCTCAACAAAACAAAACACAAAAAACAAAACCACAGAATCATTAACCTAACTTTTTATACGATGTCTCAGTTCCCCATAACTTTGCACACAAGCTTCTGTGTTCAGTTGAATTGTAACTGCTTTTTGTATTTGGAGAGAGTGTGACTATTGAACTTGAAACCTTTTATTCCA
>CAUYRH010099389.1:0-33970 GCA_963574655.1 Perodicticus potto
TTTTTGAGACAGAGCCTCAAGCTGTCACCCTGGATAGAGTGCTGTGGCATCACAGCTCACAGTAACCTCCAATTCCTGGGCTCAAGTGAGTCTCCTGCCTCCGCCTCCCAAGTAGCTGGGACTACAGACGCCCACCACAATGCCCAGCCATTTTTTGGTTGGAGCCATCATTGTTGTTTGGCGGGCCCAGGCTGGATTCGAACCCGCCAGCTCAGGTGTACGTGGCTGGCGCCTTAGCCACTTGAGCCCCAGGCGCTGAGCCTTTCTGAGTGTTTTTATGATGAAAGTGTATTGGGTTTTGTCAAGTGATTTTCTGCGTTATGTGAGATGATCATGTGGTTTTCTTACCTCTTGTTCTATTCACATGTTAGATTGAATCCTCATTGCATTCTTGGTATAATTCACACTTAGACATGCTGTATAATCTTTTTACTGTGCTTTTGGATTTGGTTTGCAGATATTTTGATGAGGATCTTTGCATCTATATTCAAAAAAGATAACGATCCACTGTTATCTTTTCTTCTGGTGTGATTATCTAGATTTAATATGAGGGTCATACTGGCCTCATAAAACAAGATTGTAAGTGTTGCTCTCTTCTATTTTTTGGAAGAGTTCGAGAATTGGTGTTAATTATTCTTTAAATATTTGACAGAATTCACCAGTAAAGCTATTTGGTCCTGGGCTTTTCTTTGCTGGGAGGTTTTCATTTATAGGTATAATCTCTTTCTTATTTATACATCTGCTCAGATTTTCTACTTCTTCAGTTTTGGTAATTGGTATGTTTCTAGGGAATTTACCACTTTGTCTAGGCTCTCTAATTTTTTTTTTGGAATGCAATTTTTAAAAGCATTCTCTTATAACCCTTCTTATTTCTGTAATATCAGTAGTAATAGTCTCACTTTCAATGATGATTTACTTGCATTTTCTCTTTATTTCTTAGTATAGCTAAAGCTTTGACAATTTTCTTGATAGATTTAAAGAACCGACTTTTCATTGATTCCATTATTTCCATTCTCTGGTTTACCTCTGCTGCAATTTTTATTATTTCTTTCTTTCTAGTAGTTTTAGTTTTACTGTCACTTCTTTTTCTATTTCCTTAGGGTGAGAATTTAGCTGACTGGTTTGAGATCTTTCTTCTTTTTTAATGTTAGTGTTTACCGCTGTAAATTTGCCAGTAAGAACTGTTTTTACTGCATTCCATGAATTTGATATGTTGCCTTATTATTTTCATGAGATTTAAAGTATTAGCTAATTTCCCTTGGGATTTCCTCTTTGGTTCACTGTAGTTTAAGAGGATTGTTTAATTTCCATATATTTGTTAAATTCCAGTTTTTCTTCCGGCATTCATTTCCAACTTCATTCTTTTGTGAACAGAGTAGACTTTGCAAGATTTCACCCTTTTTATTTATTTATTTTATTTATTTATCTTTTTATTGAATCATAGCTGAGTACATTAGTGCAATCAAGGGGTACAATGTGCTGGTTTCATATACAATCTGAAACATTTTCATCAAACTGTTTAACATAGCCTTAATGACATTTTCTTTGTTATTGTATGAAGACATTTGTATTCTGTATTTAGTAGGTTTCCCCTGTACCCTTCCTTCTAAGATGCACCGTAGGTGTAGCCCCACCAATTACCCTCCCTCCATCCATCCTCCCCCCTCCCCTCCCCTCCCTTGCCCCTTTCCCCATATTCTTATACTATAATTGGGTTATAGCCTTCATATGAAAGCTACAAATTAGCTTCATAGTAGGGCTGAGTACATTGGATACTTTTTCTTCCATTCTTGAGATACTTTGCTAAGAAGAATATGTTCCAGCCTACAGACACATGAAAAAATGCTCATCATCCTTAATTATCAGAGAAATGCAAATCAAAACTACTTTGAGATATCACCTAACTCCAGTAAGATTAGCCCACATAACAAAATCCTAAAACCAGAGATGCTGGCGTGGATGTGGAGAAAAGGGAACACTTCTACACTGCTGGTGGGAATGCACACTAACATGCTCCTTTTGGAAGGATGTTTGGAGAGTACTTAGAGATCTAAAAATTGACCTGCCATTCAATCCTATAATTCTTGTACTTGGTATATACCCAGAAGACCAAAAATCACATTATAACAAAGACATCTATACCAGAATGTTTATTGCAGCCCAATTCATAATTGCTAAGTCATGAAAGAAGCCCAAGTGCCCATCAACCCACCAATGGATTAATAAATTATGGTACATGTATACCATGGAATACTATGCAGCCTTAAAGAAAGATGGAGATTTCAGCCTTTTTAAAAGGCTGAAACTTGTTTTGTTGCTTAACATATAGTTGATCCGGGTGAATGCTCCCTATACATGGAGGGAAGCGAACATGTATTCTGTTACTGCTGGTATTGTTCAAGGCTTCTAGTTCCTTATTTTCTATCTAGATGTTGTATCCATTGTTTAAAGTAAGTTCCTCTCTTTTTTCTTCTCTTTCTCATACTCGCTCATGTGAGATGTATTTACATGAGCCAAAATAGAATGGACAATCCCTCTAGAAAATCTTTCAGTAGCCTTACAGCTGTATATACCTCCTTGACCCACCCCCAGGCACACATTATGCTTCTTTTCCTGCCTCCCATCACACCCCCACCCCTACTCACACACACACACACACACACACACACATGCTCTTCAAACCACAAATCTCTCAGGATGAGCTGTATGCTCCAGCCCGCAGGAGAGGGCTTGAGCTTCCCCTGTCTGATGCTTCTCAGACCCAGTCAGATGCCTGGGGTGGGTCCTCTGACTATGGGACACAGCTGAGGTTTGCCACATTGGTGATCAATTTTCTGAAAATCTAATTAAAAATATTTGGGGTGAAGTCAAAATAACCTCCCTGCTGGTATTCAGATCTGTGCCTTATGAGTTGATTTGCAGGACTTCGTCTTCCCACTGTGGCTCACACCAAGCACCCGGGTGTGGGGGGAGTGGGGCCTGATTCACAGATACGGTCAGTGAAGACCAGTTCACAGAATGAACATCAAGGAGGTCAAGCTCCCAGGACCATGCAGCCACGCCCTTGTCATGGGCACAGGCTCAACATCATCATAAGAACTCGGTGTGTGGGCTCTTTAGAGGGAGTCACCTGACACAGGTCACAGACAATATTCTGGGCTCCATGCCAGAGCTGGTACAGCTGGTGATAACAAGGAAGCTGAGAGAAATTGCCCAAATACTCCATAAATAATGGTGCACGATTCAGACCTGCCAGTGAAAGGAAAATGACCTCCATTGTATGAATCTTTAGAAGATATAAGAAAATCATAGCAAGCAGAGAGTGCTTTTCTTAACAAAATCAATCTTTAGGTGTATCATTTTACAGTTAGGACAAAAAAAGCACAAACATGACAATTTCAGTAGGAAAAAACACTCCAGCAGATCACACATTTTTTCCAAACTTATTTATTTATTTTCCCAACCATTTCTAAAAGGTCATTCTGCTGATCCTCTGCTAAGTGTGCTAGGCAAACGGCCACATCAGGACATGGCGTAGGTAAGCAGGTAATTAGCTTACAGGAGTCCAGTTCCCAGTGGAGGTGGTTTGGGCTGACCCACCTTGTTTTACCTTTCAAGACACTGGTGAATGCTGCCGACGTTCTCTCTTAGGCACGTGGAGTCTCTCCCGGGCATGTAAACGCATCCTTCTCACCACATCTTATGTCTATTCTCCACCCTAAGGTCAGCTCCACCTCCCAACGCCTTGTGCACACTCCTGGCCTCAGGTGGAGCAGCCTTCCAGGCTCTGGAAGCTGGAGGTCAGCTTTCTTTAAATGCATTAGATTCACATTGCTGTCCTGTAAAATTACCACAAACTGAGTGGCTTGGACAACACAAATATATTTTCTTAACAGCCTATAGGTCAGAAGTCTGAGGTGGATCTAACTGAACTAAAATAGAGGTGCTGGTAGGCTGTGTTCTTTTATGGAGAACCTAGAAGGATTCATCTGCTGTCTCATTCAGGTGGTTGACGGAATTCAGTCCCTTGTGGATGTAGAACCTGAGATCCCTGTTTCCTCACTAGCTGTCAGCTGAGGGCTTTCCCAACTTTTCCCTCCCTTGCCTCATGCCACTCCCTCTATCTTCAAAGCCAGCACCAGGTTGAGCCTCTCTTACACGTCAAATCTCTCCTCCTGGCTCACCTGAAACAGCTGCGAGGGGGTACGTAATGACACGGGTGTACTTGGAAACCCCAGGATGCTCTCCCTACCTCCAAGTGCATACCTTTAATCACATCAGCAAAGTCCACTTTCCCACCTAAGGCAACACATCTGTAGGTTCCAGAGATTAGGGTGTGGACATATTCGGGGGCAATTATTCTGCCAGCCACATCATCACGGGGTGGAATCAAAGTCCTTTCCTCTCCTTTCCCTACACGGGATGTTGTCCTATGATGTATTCAACTCTTTGTCCACACCATCTGACTTGAAAGTCAAACCTTCTCAAGGTCAAGAGCAATCTCACAACTTCCAAAGGTCCACTCAGAGATGAGTTGATGCAGAATTGGAATCCTCAGGACACCCTCCAACATGAGGCTACCAGGTGTGCTGGGGCACATAGGGCTAGGTGAGCTGGCGAGAGCGTGCCCCCATGAGGAGTGTCCATGTCTGAGTGCCTGATGATGGCTGCTACGTGGGAATGGGGGCCAGGGTTACCAGAGTCCTGAGTGTTCAAGAAAACCAGAAAGCAGAATTTAAGGCAAAGCCTCTCATTTATTAAACATTGGTCGCTAATATAAATGTTTTTAATCCCTGATCAGGCTAAGCAAATACCTGAGGATAATGTCCAGCATGGACCTCCATTTGCAGTCTCTGCCCTGTGAAACTTCTTATTTGCCAAACCAGCCCAGTGCCTCCTTCACAGGCCTCCATATCAAATCTGATCTTGGTGGCCATTCACCTAACCCCACTCCCACCCCCAGGACCCAGCTCTGGGGCAGAAGGCTCTGTCCTGCTTCCTCCCTGCAACTCCACCTACCCCCTACCCCCCTCCCCCAGCAATTTCCACGTACCCCATGGTGCTCGCTAGCTGAACCTCCCCTGGTGTCCTCCCCTGGAACGTGCTCCCCCCATCAGCCTGGAGAATCTCCCTTCAGGAAGAGCCCCCTCCTCTGAGAAGGCTTCCTCGACCTCTCCAGGGGACTCTGGGCCCGGCATCCTCATAGAGACCTGGCATGGTGCAGGAGGGCAGTTCACGGATTCAACCAAGACATGTTTAGTTACCACCTACTGTGTGCCGATGCCTCTTGGTCCTGCAGTGAAGCAGTGAGACACGCGGGCTCTGCCCTTGTGGGGACAGTGGTTCTGGCTATGAAGGAAAGCAAACAGTGTGAGAGGTTGTGGGGGGAGGGCTGGAATAAGAGGGGGTCCCCTGAAGTGTGACTCAGCCAGGCTGTGACACCAACTAGCTGCGGAAAGGGCCTTTCAAGCAGAGGGAACAGCAAGTGCAAAGGTCCTGGGGCAAAGGACAAGGACGAGCATCCCAGAGGTGCTGCCGCTCGGGGGTGGGGAAGTCAAAGACGGGTGCTGAGAAAATAAGGAGGACCTTGTGGGGCCTCACGGGCCAGAGAAGGGGATAATGACCGACGTGGACTCTCCCCCAGCAGGAAGGGGAACTGCAGGGCCGGGGTCTGGCCCCTCTGTGCTGAGGACAGACCTGTCACCACTGTGCTGTTATAGGCGGTCTCGCTTTCTGGGGCCGTTCCTGCCATAACAGTCTCTCCCCATCAACCCCAGTGATGAGATCTCTGCATGTCACTGGGCTGCTCTTCTGGTCCCCAACCTAAGTGGAAGCCCCAGGCTCGTTTCCCAATGCTACACAGGACCATCCTCCACAGCTCGGTTCCCAGACGGCCCCTGGATGGCCCGCTGCTTCTGAAAGGCTGAGTTGAGCCTTCAGGATGAAAACTCAAAGCTCACCGGCACCCCCAGCCCAGCAGAGGCGGTGGATCCGCCCTTGGGCCCACAGAGCCTGGTACTGTCACTGGTGTCTGAAGACAGAACCTACTCCTGACAGCCCAGGAGCCTCTTTTCAGGGCCTGTAGGGCTGGCCAGGGGTGGACATGGCTGGGGGCCGAATCCTGTCTAGGTCAGGAAGAGGAGCGCCCTGCCACCCTGTCCTCAGGTTCAGACTCCTGGCTCCACGGTGGTGCTGGATTCTCCCTCCAGAACAGCCCAGCTTCTGGCACCCTTGTCCTGAGTGGCCTCTGGCTGTTAACATTTGCAGATGGCACACTCGGGCTGGGTATAGGCAAATGCACAAAAATAGTATGTGCTAGGAGTGTGCACACACAGATGACCCGTAGGATAGAACATAGAGACTCACAAGGCAACACAAACACCAGCACACACAAGTGGGACAAACTAGTGACTCAAGATGGTGACACATTCAGGTGTCCTGGAGGCAGCATGGACCCAGGTAGTGCATCGCGCACACACGAGCATCCCACACTGTGACCGCGGCACATGTGAGCACCCTGCCCAAGTGAGTGCACAGGTAGGTTGCATGCAGATAGCATGGGGTTCATGCATGGAAACTCCCCAAGTGAGATGCAGCCCAGTGGTGGCACACACGTCCAGAGACTCACTTCCACCATAAAGGGAGCTTGTGATCAGGTAACCACAGCAGCATAATGTAGCAGACAGGTTGTATATTCCAAGATTACAACCAGACGGCAGTGTATGAGAAACGCAGATAACTAGAAACATACAAAGCTCCAAGATCACTGGGAATTGGCACATAGATGGCACACACAGGTGACACACAGCATCACACATGCCAGTCCCTAAGTCACATCCATGTGCAATTTGCAGGAGACCCAGGCTGGTACAGCCCAGGACACTTACACAGGTAACAGGCACGACCACAGGAAACAGATTACCAACAAGGGCAGCACATATTTGATACGTACACTGGCTGACTCTGGAGCCAGACTCAGACACAAGCTTGGAGAAGGACAAGATAAGGCCCTGACAGTCCACTGTGCCTGGATGCCCGTCCTCTGGGAATCGCAACACGTTTGGAAAGTCGAGTGGGGGCGGGTAGAGAGGAGAGTCACCACACCCTCTTGCATGTTTCTGAGAGAGAGAAGGCAGCAGAAGTGCACAGGTCCAACTCCTCCTTTGTACATTGCACATCACAATTCTACATCATTATCCTTAGATCATCGGCAGGAAAGAACATCAAGATGTTTAAACAGTATAATCCTCAGGAGTGTCACTGGTGCAGTAAATACTTTGCAGTGAAGCCTTTATTTCTTAGATTAAAAAAAAAGAAGAAGAAGAAAGAGCTTACACAGACATTCTTTGTTGATTTGCTTCATAAATTTTCCTGGTTATGTCCTGCTGCCGAGGGCTGCCCGAGCACCCCGTCCCTTATGGAGAGTGGGTTTACTTGGGACATCGTGTAAGAAGTGCTGAGCTGAGACTGGAGAGACTTCCCCAGATCCTCGGTGGCCTCAGGAAGCTCAGAATTGCAGTGGAGCTAATTGAAGGGATGTTAATGTTTACTGTACCTCCTAAGCTCGAAGAAAGGATGAAGCCAAGAATGGGGGTGGGGAAATTTTGTTAACGAAACAAAGGAAAGTGATGTTGCGCCCGAAAATTCCATCCTGAGAGCAGTTTCCTATTTTCTCCTTTCAAGGGACTTGAGTTCACTCTCTTTAGGTGCTCATAAGTGCCCAAGCACACGCCAAGGTGGGGCTGGGGATGAAGTTGTCCCTGGAAGGTGGTATCATCCACCAGGTCCTCAAGAAAACCTCTACCAGGATGAGGCGGGATGCTGTTTCCCAGATGTTTGCCTGTGAGGCTGCTCTGATCCAAGCTCCCTCCTTTTTCTCTCCTTTATAAGACCTGCACATGGTGTCAGAATTGGGCAAAAGAATCCCAATTTCAGGCAGAAATATATTAAATTTCAAAGTGTTTCCAACATTTCAGATGTTTGACATAATGTGGGAGAATATGGAGTCTTTGGTTATGTAACCTTGGCCAAGTTTCTTATCTAAAAATGGGGACAATCATACCTGCCTCCTTCTGTGGTTATAGACATAAATAAGGAAATACAGGATGGGGTCCTTTCAGTGAATCCTGTTCATCTGAATTGGCCAGAGTCCAGGTCTGCTGCAAGACCCAGAGGTGCAGGAACCATGACCTGTCCTTGCAGAGATTGTGTCCTGCAGGTGCAGACTCTGGATGCTTCCAGTGCTGCCCACCAGGGACAGTATTGGAAGCTGATCCATTTCATTTGGCATTTCTGCCTAAGCTCACCCCCGGCTTCCCACCAGAATGTCACCTGTCCCCATTGTTTCCAGCGAAGCATAGAGAAAGGAAGCTCTGTGTGAATTAAAAATGCATTAAGGCTCTCAAAAGACATCAAAGTCAATTTTAGTTTTTCAGGACAAAAGACATTTCATAGAACAGCCTTGCAATTACTTTGCATTATAAACCCCCGCCCCCGAAACTCTTCAAGTCCCTTCTCCATTCCCTCATTTGTTATGCATGATCTTAGCGCAGAGTGACACCAGCCCTAGTTGTAATTAAAAGCTCGTGATGTACAAATATATTTCGAAGGAAAAAGGACGCAGATCCTCTTAGAGGATAATTATGTGATTGTTACAGCTCATTTGCTAAATCTTGTGGTTTGTATAACTCACCCCATGTGCCCAAAAAGGACGCAGAGGGAGCTTTGTCACACATCATCCAGTGCATCTTCTGGGTTTCTGTGAGCCAGGCTGTCTGTTTTACTGAAGGCATAGAGCCCGCAAGACAGAGCCAGCCCCTGCCTTCAGGGAACTTCCAGCCTAGAGAGGAAGATCAAGAAGGCTTGACATTGCAAAGGAAAAGTACAAGCATCTTTGAGGATGTAAGGTTGAGAAGTTCAGGAGAGAAGCCAAGGAAATGACCTACGAGCTGAGATATTTGAACCAGGCAGGTGAGTGACAGATTCCAGAGCCTAGTTTCCCTGAAAGTCACACAGACTGTCAGTGATGAAAACAGTGTCCCTTGATATTCAGACCTGGTGGACTGTCTTCAAAGACTGCCCAATTACAGAATAACTCACAGCCTCCTGGTCTTTGAGAGGAAAGAGGGTGGCTCCTTACCCTTTGGCAAAAGGCACAGTCACACACAATTGGAAAAAGCAGATGCCACCAGAAAAGATCACCTGGCCTAGCAGGGAGCTAGGAGCTTTTCCAACCAGGGCTTCCGTCATGACCCTTGGGTCTCAGTGAGTTTGGAGATGCAAACCCAAAGACCATGAAATTGCCTCAAATTGTTTTCTGCCTCTTCCAGATAGAGCTCCCCAGCACCTCCTCCACTCTGCCCCTGCCCGAGGGACCTCAGGAGGAGCAGGGGCTTAGCCATGGGGTCCACATGACCTTTGCCACTATTGTTGGAAAGGTTATGAACAAATGGTGGTGTCAACAACAGCCTCCAGGAATGTGGGGGAATGAGAGCCCTGAGTCCACACTGTTTGTGTGTGACAGCTGGCCTGTATGTCGAGCTTGCCCCCAGGCTGTCACCTCGCTCTCCAGATTGACTATCCCTGCGCAGGTAGGAGTGTGGCCTAGTCCATTTGTGCTGCTATAGCACACAGAATGGGCCTAAACAGGGAGCATCACAAGATTGGGGCTGCGTCTGTCCTTAGTCACTGAGGAGGCCCCAGCTCCTGGAGGAGCCAGCTCTAGAGCAGTTAAGCAAATTGGACCTGATGAATACGTGAATAAAGGACCAAACCTATAGAGATGGGAGATAGTAACACTCTGTGCTGGCCAAGCTTCAGCAGATGGGCACTGCTTTTCCCTCCTGTGCAGTGCTCACTGGACCCTTCTTTCTGGAGTGTGAGTGACAGTTCACATCAGAACTCAGGAAAGGTTCTGTGACTCAGTGATCCAGTCTCCAGGGTGTATCCACAATACTCAAAATGTATGCCAAGGTATAGCTACAGACATTTTCTACACTTCCAATGGCAATTATACTTACAATGACAAAAATACCTATTTCCAACAGCATAGCATTGGTAAAATCAGAACTTACGCATCCATTAGACAAGACACTAATTTACCCCCATGTCAGGATTCTTCCGTCAGAGCTTCCTGGGGAAGCCCAGCCATCTGTGCGCTCCTCAAGGCTCCCTAGGGACTGTGATGCTCAGCCAGAGGACAAGATATGCGAGAGAAGAATGATTAATGTCTTTCCAAATAAAGTCATACTCTGATAATACATTTTATTAAAGAAAAATGTCAGATATTTGGCATCCTTTGGAGACCATCTCCCTGCTTCCCTCTCCTTACTTTGGTAAGCACTGCTTTATTCTCGGCTTCTGTGGGTTTAACTATTTCTGATCACACCTGCAAATGAGGAATCACACAGCATTTGTCTTTCTGTATCTGGCTTATTTCACTTCGACTGGTGCTCTCTAGGTTCGTCCATGTTACCACAAATGGCAGGATGTCATTTTTATGGCTGGATGCTATTCCATTACGTGTTTGTACAGATGGATGGATGGACGAGTGGATGGATGGATGGACAGATGTGGATAGGTGAATACATATACCTAGAGACTTTGCATTTCCTTTATCATCTCTTCCTTTCCAGAACATTCGTATCTTGGCCATTGTAAATAGTGCTGCAATAAACATTGGAGTGCAGTTCTCTTTTCAAGACCCAGATTTCATTTTCTTTGGGTATATACTCAGAAGTGGGACTAATGGATCACACGGAGTTCTATTTTTAATTTCTTTTTTTTTTGAGACTGAGTCTCATTTTGTCACCCTCGATAGAGTGCTGTGGCATCACAGCTCACAGCAACCTCAAACTCCTGGGCTTAGGTGAGTCTCTCACCTCAGCCTCCCAAGTAGCCGGGACTACAGGTGCCCGCTACAACCTGTGTTTTTTGTTGCAGTTGTCATTGATGTTTAGCTGGCCCGGCCCGGGCTCAAACCCTCCGGCGTCGGTGTATGTGGCTGGTGCCGTAACCACTGTGCTACAGGCACCAAGCCTTTTTAAAAATTTTTTAAGAAATCTCCCTAGTGGCTGTATTAACAGTACTGTATTTTATACTTTACGTTTGCTAAGAGGGCACATCTTAAATCATCTTGCTAAAAAAAAATGAAAGAAGGAAAGGGATGGGGAAGAAAGGAGGGAAGAAAATGGGAACTGTGAGGTGATGGACAAGTTAATTACCTTGATTGTGCTGATCATTTTCACCAGGTAGACAAAACATCAAGTATATATAATTCCTTTTTTCTTATGTGCCTCCATGAAGAAAAAGAAGCCATTGCAATAAACTGTAGAATGAACACATTTTCACGAAGATGGCGTATACACGTGTTCTGTGTGTACACACAATCTCTCATATCCATGTAACCTGAAAAGCCATGAAACACCAGCCATGGTTCTCTCAGTGACACAATTATAGGGGATTCTTCTCCTTCCTTTTCGTTACCAATAATTAACGCATTTTCCACAATGAGTGCATATTTTTATAATAAAAAAATTTTTAAAGCTTATAATCTTCCAAACACAGTTGTTGGCACTTGGGTACTTTGGAATGTATAATGTATAAGACAATGCTAGTAATAATAATTATAATATCACAAAGTGGAAAAGCCCCAAGTCCCATGAGTGATTTTATAGACCGATAGAAATTATCGAGAGGTAGAAATGAATATAAATAAATTCGTGTATTTGGGGTCTAATAGTCACCAGCTAATTTGTATTCTGGTAAAGTTGCTCAAGCAATTGCTCTTTAAAAATTAATAAACGCAAACTTAAATAAATAGATGGGTTCCTGGAATAAGGCTAAAACTTGATTCATAATAAATAAGTAAATAAATAAATAAAATGAGGAGTGAAGATGTTTCCCTCAGGAAGCAGCAGAAATCTTTAAGTAATCTGGGAAAACTTCAGGCGAGCAGGTGGAAAGTCTGAAGGTTCAGCACAAGAAGCAGGCGATGTCCAGGCTGGCTCTTTGCAGGGCTGTGCGGCCTAAGAAAGGACACTGAGGAAGGGCAGGGTGACAGTTGGTCAGAGCTCAGCCCTCCAGTCCGGCAGCATTTACAGGAGTCTGCAGGAGCGAAAGGGAGGATGGGGGTGGGCGTGGGGAGAAGCCTTTGATTTTAGTGAGACCTGCTCTCTTGAGGAGCACTGAGCATCCTCAGGAAAAATCAGAGTTCCTGGGCCACAGCCTCCAATTTTAATCAACCTTCAGAAAAAAGAAGGGGCATCAATCTTAAAACCTAGGACAATGGCTGATGCGTCACAGATTAAGAAGAACATGGATAGAAATTATTGACTCGTCCTCTGGATCTTTCCCAGGCCTCTGCTATCACAGCGATGCCCCCATTTCCTGCAGAGTGAAGCTCACAGGGCAGCTAGGTGAGGAGAGGTTATATATTACCTGTCACTGGAGGTTGAAGAATGACAGAGCAGCCTCCAGGACAACAGTCATTAGAGACCTCAGCCCCACCAGCCACATCTGCATTGAAATCCTCTTTGCTGATTGCTTTTCTCTGGAGGCAGCACTTGCAGACAGGGGCTGCACAGAAAGTGTCCTGAATGTGGCAGGTGAGGACACCTGGGCAGAGAGCCAAGCAGGCAGGCGTGCTCTAAGGCTCTGCTACTCCAGGTGTGGTCAGGGGACTTGCAGCACAAGGAGCTCGTCAGAAATGCAGAATCCCAGATCCCAGCCCAGGCCTGGGAACCAGCACCAGGGGACAGGTGAGCTCTGAGGAGCCCAAGGCTGAGCCACCATTCAGGAGGGAAGCAGCTCTCTCCAGTCACCCTGACAGCGGGGTCGAGAATGCTCCTGTTCTAGTTGAAACATATTCTTCTTAGTAAACATCACAAGAATGGAGAAGCAAGAATCCAATGTACTCAATTCTGATAGGAGGACAGTTGATGACCTAGTATGTGGTGGGGGGTGGGGGAATGGTGAGCAGAGAGAGGGAAGGACGGAGGGGGTGGGGGGTTCATGGTGTGTGACACACCTCTTGGAGGTGGGATACAATTATGAGAGGGACTTTACCTAACAAATGCAATCAGTGTAACCTGGTTCTCTGTACCCTCAATGAATCCCCAACAATAAAAAAAAAATGAGTGCACCTATTATGGCCACGTCGCTTAGGAGAGTCATCTGTGAACAAATGGACATCACAAGACACACAAACTCAGACAAGACAGAAGTTAACTTCTGACCCCTGAAAAAAGAGTGCAGAGGAGTGTGGGCTTGGGCCGGCATCATTGTTCACCTCTGTAAGGGAGGGAGCCCCGCCCATCTCATGTTCCATGATGGCTGCTGGAGCTCCAGCACCCACTCTACATTCCATCAGCCTGGACTCTACTCTCCTGACCTCCGGTCCTCTCTTCACACAAACCATGGCAGCCACAGCCTACATCCTAGTATGGGCACTGGAAATGTCCAAGGAATCTCCCAGCTGGGCCAGGCAAGAGGATTCTGTGTGCCCCGTGCTCCTAACTTCCACATGGACAGAGCTGGACCAGTGTCCACTAATAGGACCCCCAGGGAGAGAAGAGAGAAAGTCACTCCACTGAGAGAGAAAACCTCTCAAAAACCAGGACTAGTGTAGGAAGACAGCGCCATTTGTGATCTAACTGCCAAATGCTGCTTGTTAACCTAACAGAAGCAGAGGAGTCTCAAGATGTCCAATTATGTGAGCAGGCTGAGCCGTGCGTGGGAGTCAAGCCATTGTCTCATTTATCTGGACAGACTCTATTAGGCCATTGCCCTTTCCTGATTAAATCTTCCTTAAGGATGTCTGTCCAGGGAGCGAGGAAATAAGCACACATCTGCTAGAGGGGACGCCCCCTAGGACCTGCCCTCATAGCCCCTTGCCCTCACTCAGCCCCAGGCCAGATGTGGGCAGCATGTACAAGCCCTTCTTGCCATGCGGGGATATCCTGGCACTCTTCTATGCTTGAACAACAGGAAACCCTGCTCTACTGGCGAAGGGAATAAGGAAACTACTCTCTCCCAGCGGTGGCCCCAGGGGTGCTCCAGGGCCAACACATGAGGCAGCTCTGCCCACAGTCAGGGCCCCGCTCCCCCCGGCATCCTCAGTGCTGAACTGTAGCCTGTCCAGATCTCCTGTGTCACACAGTGGTCTGCGGCCTCCTGAGCAGACACCCAGGGTCCAGGGCAGAGGCTGGGCAGGCTGCCCCTCCCATGTGATGGCTGAGGTGCTGCTGTTGCCCTGTCTAAGCCAATCTCTGGGAAAGAGAATGTGACAAAGCCATTTTGGACCAGCCAGGATTTGCGCCTGAGCACACAGTGGAGGGCGTTGCGGCACTCGAGGTTCTCTCAGCAAGGAGGGGAGAGAGGTGGACAGCAGTCCAGCGTCCGCTGCATGTGCTCCCACTGCCGTGTGGGGATGGGGCCAGCAGAGTCGCTGCAGCTGCTCGTTTTACAACATCCAACAGAAGGGTAAGGAACTGAAAATTTAGTCCACAAACTGACATGGAGCAATTGCCAATTTCTGTCTCAGACTCTATCCTGCCAGGTGACAATTTAACTTTTAATGATTTGGGAACTCAGCACCCTCATTTGCATCCTGTGCCCAGAGCCTCGTCCAGGTTCCAGGGAGCTTATGTGGCACCGGAGTCTCGAGGGCAATCAGACTCTGGTTCTGCAGCCAAGGGTCTGCATGCTGTCAGGTCCCCTCTCAATCTGTGCTGTGTCCCCAGAGACACAATAAAGAGGGCAGAGAATTGGAGAGGGAATAAACCTTCCCAATGCAGCTAAAGTGCATGTTGGCGACGTGGCAGGAGAGAGCTGGCAGCTGGGTAATGGGGAGCGTGACTTGTCCCCCACCAGGGGCTCAACAAGCAGGCTTTCAGAAGAAAATATAAAAGAAAATCTTTTGGATCTAGGTTTTGTTGGATAATTGATGAAAGACAAAATTGATAAATTGCACTTCATCAAAATAAAACCTTTGCTCTGTGAAAGGCTCTGTTAAGAGAAAGAAAAGCAAAGCCACTGACAGGGGAAATATTTTCAAAACACATGTGTAATAGAGGAAGGGCGAAACACACACACACGATCACCACAGTATGTGAAAGGAGCACAAAAACCAACTGAAAAAGCCCCCAGTGGATGAGGCTGGAATAATTTGAACAATAAAACCAATCAAATAGTATGGGGTAATAACCTGTCAAATAAAATAAATATCTGTGAACCTATGCTAACATAAATAAATAAAACAATCAATGGGAGAGAAGAAACATGCAGAAGAATTCCCAACGATTTACATAAATCCTCCTTCCTTGAGAAGGTCGAACATGACCCCACACTCCTTTAGTGTGGACTGTGGACAGTGGCTTCCTTCCAAGTAGGACAGTATGGGGGGATGTTCACAGTGGAGAAAACTCAGCTCAGTGATGAAGGTCAACATCAGCATGTAAGTCACATGTCGATATGCAAGTTGACATAAAGTTATGCTGATGGTATGTACCCTTGATAGGACCTGATGAGAATGACACTTTACCTCTGTGGTCTTCCTCCCCCAAACTTACAACCCCAGTCATTTATGAGAAAAACATCAGACATATCCCTGATGAAGCACATTTTACAATGCACCTGATCTGTAATCTTCAAAACTGTCAAGGTCATCAAAAATGAGAAGAGACTTAGAAACTGTCAGATCCAAAACAAATCTAAGGAGACATGTGGGTCTGCAATAATATTCTGCACTGGAGAAAGGACAGAAGGGGAAAATGAAGAAATATGAATAGAGTAGGGATGTTAGTTGATAATATATCAATATTGGCTCATGATTCGCACCAGATGTGCCATATTAATGTGCTAGTAATAGAGAAAACTAGTTGTAGCTTGTGTGGAGAAGTTCTGTACTACTTTCACAATTTTTTACATAAATCTAAAATATTCTAAAATTAAAAATTTATTTTAAAAAAATGAGACATGGAGGGCAGCACCTGGGGCTCAAAGGAGTATGGCGCCAGCCCCATATGCCGGAGGTGGTGGGTTCAAACCCAGCCCTGGCCAAAAACTGCAAAAAAAAAAAAAAAGAGAGAGACATGGAAATCAGAGCACAGGGATCCAATCTGTGGACAGCAGGGATTCATGGAGAGAAAGCCATCAGGTCATTAATGGGATCAATGAGTAGCCAAGTCTCACTTTTCCATGTATGTAGACCTAGTTCTAGTTGCCTATGCTAGAAGACCCCACATTTTGCTAATAAAAAAGACCGGCTGAACTATCCCTTCCTCCTCTGACAGACGCCGCATGAAAAGTCCTCTCAGTCAATCCACCATTGTGACTGCAGAGACTCTCTTACATGAACTTTTTCTTTTTTTCAGAATAACATGACGGTACAAATTATTAAGTTACACTGTTGGCATTTGTTAGGCGAAGTTCAAGTTGTAGTTGGGCCCTTCTCTCGGGGGGATTGTGCTGTTTACATAAACTTCTTATCAATTATGGCACAATTTACATTTGGGAGAACAGGTACCTAGAGTATAGGAGACTCGTCTATCCAGTCTATAGACGATGTTTAGGGTGTGTGTTGGTTAGTAGATAACTTATTTCTTGACAAAACCACTTTTGTTGTCCACCAGAGGCTGGGAACCACTGCTCCATGCCAAGGAGTTCTGCCGTGGACTTATTCCCACTTGCTCTTGCCACGCTCCAGAAAGTCTAATTAATAACCACCCAAGCCACAGGAATATCCTTAAAAGATTCAGGAAAACAATCCTGATCTCCGAAGTAAACTCATGGGTAAGAAAACAAAACACTTGGCACTGCAAAAGATTCACCACACAGAGAATGTCATAAAGAGAGGAAAATATTCTTCCTGGAGACGACGTCCCTCTGAAGCAAGTAAGATTTACAGTGTGGCTGTTTTGTCAGCGAGGGAGATGAACACGCTGTACGGAAGAGGCTGCCCAGATAAAGTGTGCTGTGCGGTCAAATAAAAACAGCAGCGGACAAAGGGAGACCTCTGTTCAAAGCAGAAAATAGAGAACTGACCCTGCAAAAAATATAAAACTAAGTAACAATTGTTTTATAATATGTATCCAAGACATCAAGGAAATGTAAAAATAAATCCAGAAAAAAATAAGCCAGGGTAAGGAGCACAAAGGGCCCAACAGAGACTTCCAGCTGGTGGATGGTGTAAGTCCCTGAGGCCTCTGACCACAAAGATCACATATGTGCTCAGAAAAGCAACTGAGAAAATATAGCAAAAAAAAAAAAAAAAAAAAGACCTGAAATTAGAAACAGGGGCATGTCCATATTCCACTAAAAATAAGAAGAAAAACAATATCAATACATAATCTGGTTAAAAGTTAAACTGTAAGGAAAGGAATTTTGGAATTTCCCAACTAGAGCAGAGAAGGGTAAGCTGACTTTCAAAAGACTCTGTGTGACTTTTGACTCTATATTCTTCAATAAACAATCATATTACACCTATAGATGTTTCCGAGGAAAAGGATGTGATATCAGAATTGGAAAAGGAAAAAAGAAGATACTATCTTTTAAAATAAACTTCGAATATTCACATGCCAAGTGTTCATTTAGCAGAGTTTGCCGAAGAACAAATTCCAGAATCACCAGAACAGAGTTGCTTTTCTGAGCACATACAGAGAACAGAGGGGGTGGAGGTGTAAGGAAGGACATTAAATAATGATAGAAATGTCAGTTCTCCAAGAAGATGTAATAATCCTTAGTGTGTATGCACCAACCAACAGAGCATTAAAATATACAAGACAAAATGTTATTCACCATAACCACAGAAGCAAAAACAAAGACCGTAGGATCCTCTCGATAGATGCAGAAAAAGCATTCGATAAAATTCAGCATCCCTTCTAATTAGAACACTTAAGAATATAGGCATAAGTGGCACATTTCTTAATCTGATCAAAACCATCTATGACAAACCCACAGCTAATATTATTTTTCCTTGGTTTCAGTTCTTTTTCCACTTAGAACTGGAACCAGACAAGGTTGTCATCTATTACCACTACTATTCAACATAGTGCTGGAAGTTCTAGCCAACACAATCAGGCAAGAGAAAGAAATAAAGGTCATCCAAATGGGAGCAGAGGAGGTCACTCTCTTTGCTGATAATATGATCTTTTCTTAGAAAACCCCACAGACACACCCACAAGACTCCTGGAAGTGGCTCGGCACCTCTGGCTCAAGCGGCTAAGGCACCAGCCACATACACCTGAGCTGGTGGGTTTGAATCCAGCCCGGGCCCACCAAACAACAATGATAGCTGCAACCAAAAAATAGCCGGGCGTTGTGGTCGGCCCCTGTAGCCCCAGCTACTTGGAAGGCAGAGGCAGGAGAATCGCTTGAGCACAGGAGTTGGAGGATGCTGTGAGCTGCGATGCCACGGCACTCTACCCAGGGCAACAGCTTGAGGCGCTGTCTCAAAAAAAAAAAAAAAGACTCCTGGAAGTGATCAAAAATACAGTAATGTCTCAGGATATAAAATCAGTGTCCACAAATCAGTAGCCCTCGTATATGCCAATAATGAGCTAATAGGAGAAGCTAATCAAGGACACGATTCCCTTCACAGTAGCTTCAAAAAAAAAAAAAAAGAAAAGAAAAAGAAAAAAAAAGAAAGAAAGAAGTGGAGCATTATGGCCGATGGGAAGGACATTTAGCTCCGCTCTCCTGGAGGTGAGAGCGAGTGGGCTAGATCATTCCTGGCGTGGATTATTGGTGCGGAGTGGCAGTTCGCGGTGTGCAGCGAGGTGGCAGATTGCTGGTCTTGGAGTATAATCCCGGGCTGCGGAGCTGCGGAGACTGCCAGGAAAGTTTCTTCTGCAGCTCCGGATTACACTCCAAACCAGCAATCCGCCACCTCGCTGCACACCCCTAACTGCCACTGTGTATTCTGATGCTCTGTTGGTTGGCTGTGGCGGCAAACAGCCCCCCCATGGAGGAGTGCAGTTCCCAGTTGGTGGGGAAACTAGACGTTGTGTGAAAAGATCTGTGAAGTGTGGACTACCGAGTGGAATTGGGTGGCCTGAATGGGGTGCCGTCTGGTGTGGCACCACCGCGGTTAGGCAGCGAGAGAGACACTCAGACAGGAAAGATTCCCTATAGGAAGTGGGCATTGTTTTGAAATTTGGGAGACGGAGGTCGCCACAGGTGCGGGGCCAGGGGCGGCTGTTTGAGTCTCACCTGCAGACAGTCCTCCTGCGCTGGGAGCTGCCCAGGATACCCTGCACTTCACGGGAACTGCGGAAGGGAGATTTTGTGAAGTACCTGGGAATATACCTAACAAAAGAGGTGAAGGATTTCTACAAAGAAAATCACAAAACTCTAAGAAAAAAAATAGCAGAAGATACTAACAAATGGAAGAACATACCACGGTCATGGCTGGGAAGAATCAGCACTCTGAAAATGTCTATACCACCCAAAGCAATCTACAGATTCAATGCAATCCACATTAAAATACTATTATCATACTTTTAAGATTTGGAAAAAATGATTCTTCGTTTTGTATGGAATCAGAGAAAAACCCATATAGCCACGGCAATTCTTAGTAATAGAAAAAAAAGCTGGGGGCATCACTCTATCAGACTTTAGGCTATACTATTGGCCCATAGTATTGGCACAAAAATAAGAGATAGTGACGTTTGGAAACAAGTAGAAAGCCGTGAGATGAAACTAACATCTTACAGCAACCTGATCTTTGATAAACCAGACAAGAACATACACAGGGGAAAAGAATCCCTGTTCCACAAATGGTCTTGGGAGAACTGGATAACCACATTTAAAAGACTGAAACTGGACCCACCTCTCTTATCACTTACAAAAATTGATCCAAGATCAATTTTAGATAAAAGATTTAAATCTAAGGCATGAAACAATAAAAATCCTTGAAGAAAGTGTGGGGAAAACACTTGAAGATAGTGGCCTGGAAAGATTTTATGAAGAAGATTTCCGTGGCAATTGCAACAACAAAAAATAAACAAGCAGGACTTAATTAAACTGAAAAGCTTCTGTACAGTTAAGGAAACAATAACCAGAGCTAATAGACAACCTGCAGAATGGGAAAAGATATTTGCATATTATGAATTGGACAAAAGCCTGATAACTAGGATCTATAGAGAACTCAAATTAATAAATAAAAAAAGACCCAACAATCCCATAGATTACTGGGCAAGAGAGATGAATAGAACCTTCTCTAAAGAAGACAGACAAATGGCTAGGCAAACATATGAAAAAATACTCATTGTCCCTAATCATCAGAGAAATGCAAATCAAAACCACTCTGAGATATCACCTACCCCCAGCGAGAATGGCTCACATCATAACATCTCAAAGCTCAGATGCTGGCGTGGATGTGGAGAGAAGGGAACACTTTCATACTGTTGGTGGGACTGCAAACTAATACAACCTTTTTGGAAGGAAGTATGGAGAATCCTCAGAGAACTCAAATTTGACTTTCCATTTGATCCTGCGATCCCATTACTGGGCATCTATCCAGAAGAAAACAAAATCCTTTTATCACAAAGACATTTGCCCTAGACTCTTTATTGCAGTTCAATTTATAATTGCCAAAATGTGGAAACAGCCTAAATGCCCACCAACCCAGGAATGGATTAAAAAGCTGTGGTATATGTATACCACGGAATACTATTCAGTCACTAAAAAAGATGGAGACTTTCCATCTTTTGAATTAACCTGGATGGAGGTGGAACACATTCTTCTTAGGAAAGCATCACAAGAATAGAGAATCAAGAATCTGATGTACTCAATTAAAATATGAAGGCAGTGGATGAACTAATACAAGGTGGGGGTAGGGGAATGAGGGAGCAGGGCGAAGGGAGAAAGGAGGAGTTGGAGAGTCGTGGTGTATGGCGTGCCTCTTGGGGGTGGGACACAATATGTGAGGGACTTTGTCTAACAAATGCAATCAATGTATCCTAATTCTTTGTACCCTCAATGAAACTATATATAATATAGTATATATACACCACAACGTAAACACTGATAGAACTGCAAAGAGAGAAAGCTCATTCAAATATTGACTGAACAGAAACAAACACTCAAAACTTAGAGAGAAGTGTTCAGTGTCATATGTCATTAGGAAACTGAACATTAAGACATCAGGATATTCCCACACCGAAATGCCTACAATCTGGTACATTGACACCACCCAGTGCTGGCAAGGATGTGGAGCCACAGAAGCTCATTCATTGCTGGCGGGAATGCAAAGTGGTACAGCTACTAGGCAGTTTCTTACAAAACTAAACATTCCCTTACAACACAGACTAGCAAATGTGCTCCTTGGTGTTTACCCAAATGAGATGGATACCTATTTCCACACAAAAACCTGCACACAGATCCATACATTAGCTTTATTCACCAGTGCCAAAACCTGAAAGCAATAAAAATGTTCTTCATATTTGGGGGCAAAACACGATTGTAAGAGGGACTTTACCTAACAAATGCACTCAGTGTATTTTGGATGTACTGGTGGCTGGTTTCCTGAACCCTTAATGCATCCCCAATAATAAAAAATATAAAAAAATGTCCTTCATAGGCGAATGGATAAGCAAACTGTGGTACCTCCAGACAATGGGGTATTATTCAGCAATAAAAAGAAATGATCTATTAAGCCATAAAAATATACGGAGGAACCTTAAACACAGGTTGGTATGTGAAAGAAGCCCATTTGAAAAAGATATATACTGTATGATTCCAACTACATGACTTTTTCTTTTATAGCTAAAGAAAATATAAAAAATAAAAAAAGTCAGTGGTGTCGGCGCCTATGGCTGATAGGAGTAGGGCGCCAGCCCCATATGCCAGAGGTGGCCGGTTCAAATACCCAAGCCAATAACTGCAAAAAAAAAGTCAGTGGTAGCCAGGGGTTAACAGGAGAGAGAGAGGAGAGATGATCAGATGCTGTGGGAGTCTTTGGGGCAGCCAGACTATTCTATGCATGTTGTAAGTCAATACCTTTGTCACAAGAGCACGCCCTGTGGTAAACCGCAGTCTTGTTTATAATAGCACATTGATGCTAATTCATCAGTTGTAACACACGTGCGGTGCTGATGCAAGAAGCCACTCTTAGCAGAGACTGGGAGGGAGGGGCAGGGCTCTGTGGACGCTCCCTACATTCCCTGCTCAGTTTTTCTGGGTACTTAAAAATTGCTCTACGGCTGAATAGTACTTCATGGTATACACGTACCTCAATTTGTTAATCCATTCATGAGTTGACGGGCATTTGGGTTGCATCCACAACTTGGCAATTATGGATTGAGCTGCAATAAACATTCTGGTGGAAATGTCTTTGTGGTAAAATGATTTTTGTTCTTCTAGGTAGAATGCCTAGTAATGGCATTGCAGGATCAAATGGAAGGTCAGCATTTATTTATTTATTTTTATTTATTTATTTATTTATTTGAGACATAGTCTCACTATGTCACCCTTGGTAGAGTGCTGTGGCATCACAGCTCACAGCAATCTCAAACTCTTGGGCTTAAGCGATTCTCTTGTCTCAGCCTCCCAAGTAGCTGGGGCCACAGGCACCCGCCAAAACTCCTGGCTAATTTTTTTTGGTGGTGGTTGTTGTTGTCATTGTTGTTTAGCAGGCCTGGGCTGGGTTCGAACCCGCCAGCTCCGGTGTAAGTGGCCACGTTCAGCTACAGGCACCAAGCTGGAAGGTCACTTTTTAGATCTTTGAGGATTCTTCACACCTTGTAAGTGAGAACAATGTAATTTAAACATTTGTGCCCTCATATTAATTTGAAATTAAAAAAGTTAAAACTGCTCTAAAAAATAAAGCCTGTTAATTTTTTAAGTAGATAATACTGTAAATTTACTTAATTGATAAATAAGATGAAAATAACATGAATATGAATACCTTTTAACACTTCCTGATCCTATACAAAAATACTTTATGTAACCTAAAATAGATGGTACAATCATTAGGTGAGTTCCTATTTATGTTTTTCTCTTTTAAGACTGTAGGATACTAATAAGTAATCCGCCCACCTCTTTCCTTCCAATTCCTTCCAATTTCTTATTTCTCTTTCCTGCCCCAAATAAATAAGAGGCGGGGAGTATGTGGGTGACAGAAAAATTGGATTAGATTAAGAGAAAACACTCATAGGAAAATCTGTCTTGCACTGGTAAGCAGAAAGCGTAAACGAGGCAAAGCAGCCCTCAGTAAGTGGCGCGCTACGTGCCCACCCCTGCGGACCACATCACGGCACCAGGACGGATACAGTCATGGTATGGGGCAAAGGTCAGACTGCTCTGAAAGGAGTTATTGTAAAGAATCACAACCAGACACTAAAGGGCAAAACAAAAGGGAGAGAATGGAGAACAACAATGAAACAAAACGGAAAGCAGTAATAAAAGGCCAAGTGTTAGAGTCAGATCACATAGACATAAAGATCTCAGTTCCCCAATTAAAAGCAGAGCTCCTCCTGCTGAATTTGAAACGTGTCTAATAATACGACTGTTAGGCATGAAGGCTGAGCACAGAGGCAGAGTAAAGAGGAACCAAATGCAATTTAGAAGAAAGCAGGGAATTGGCCAACGACGAAAACTGTGCCCACACCTTCCTCTCTCACGCCAAAATCCCTGAATATGTGAGGCAAATATCTTCACGCTTATAAGAGCACAAAAAGATCATGGCCTCCATGTGTTAATTCTAATTTCTGGGCACTCTCCTAAGGAAAGGTGGCAGGAGCAGCTTGCTGTGGAAGTGGTCTGGGATCTGGGGGGCGTTCGGGGACCCCCATGGTGGTTACAGGCATCTGTACTTGGAGCAGCCTGTGAGGTCCCCTCAGTCCAGTGGCTGAAGGAAGGGGCCTAGGCTGGTGAGGCACGAGTGGGATGTGAGGGAGGACACAGAGGGGCAGCCTGGCTCACTCCAACTACAGGCACCCTTGCAAGTCCAGGTGGGGATGGACAGGGCACCAGGACAGCCCTACATACCCCCGTGCAGGGCAGAGTTGCCAGGCTTTTGCCAGAGCAGGCAAAAGGTAAATCCCCCACATATCCTCCTAAGGAAAAGAAAAGGAAAATGAAAGAGATGTGAAAAACTGCTCAACCTCAGTAGTAATCAAGGAAATGCAAATTACAGCAGTTTCACACATACTAAATTGGTAACAAAAAGACTAGTAACACTCTTTGCTGGGAAAATTTTTTAGAAGAATATTAGTGAGGACTGTCTCAGGAACCATTTGGCAAACAATGTGGCAAAATGTTTCAAGAGCCATGGAATTGTTTATTGTGTTGATGCAAAAACAATTTTAAATTTTTAAACTGGAAAACTATCGATAGAAGAAAAAATATAAATAAAGAAAAAAGCCACAAGCACAAAGACATCAATATGTATCCACCTGTTATATATTATAGGTAGATACAAATTATATTAAAACACGTATATATTAAATACTATGTAATATATATACAACAAATATATTTATATATGAGACATATAAATAATTATGTATGCTGATAACTATATAAATGTTGATCTATAACACAGAAGCATAGATAATCTAATTGTAAAATAAGACAAGGCTTTGGTAAAATATAATATGTAATCGAACACTTTATTTATGTACCACAATTATACGTGGCAACGTGGAAAGGGGTTTACGAGAGCACATTAAGTTGAAATGCAGACAGCTGCGTGGCAGAGATGATGCAGGGCTGTGTAAATTGTGTCTCCTGCCTACAAGGATGGAACAGCCAAGCGGGAACACGGAGAGTGGATGCCCCGAGGAGGGTGCTGTGTCACTGAACTGCTTGGCTCCAGCGAGGCAACAGCAGTGCTCTGTGTGGAGAGGTAACCCAGGCAGACAACGGGCTGTGCAAAGCCTCATGCCCCCCACGCGCTCCTCCCCACGCCTGCTGTCTGCCCCAGGTTTGTATTCACACCTCACCCCCAGGACAGAGGCTCTGCAGAGGGCATCCCCAGAGCTGGGTGGGTATACAGCAGGTGCCAAATCAATGTCTGCTGAGTAAATCCCAGCCTAGGGTTTTTCGCGTATTTCTCTTTAGATGTATGTTAAGAGACTCAGTCCTGCTCACATTTTACTAGCAACAGATTTTAAAGACCACACTTTATTTTAAGGACAATAAGATTTTATTTCATAAAATCACAACATATTTTCACTACGTGGCATTCATTGTCTTTCTTGTACTACAAACTACTTTAAACACACAATTCCTTCCAATTTCTTATTTTTTGGCCAAATTATGTGTGGATAATAATGTATTGCTGAAGCCAAAATACACAGCCTATAAATAAAGTGCCAACTTTCATTCATTGGAAAAAAAGGTTTAGACAGGTTTTGTTCATTGTTTCTCTTGATATATTAGCTATAGAGAGTGAACGTGGTGACAATTAAACAAACGCAGAAGTCCATCTAAAATACAGTTCCTTAGTGGACTCACTTCCCCAGAAACTAAACAAGAAAAAAAGGTCCAAGTGTAAATCATAGGAATACAGTGTTCTCACTTCTCGGTGCTCACGGGCGTGGCAGGGATCTGAAACTATTCCCTGTGACCTGGTTTCTGGAGCCACAGGAGAACCTGGAGTGGGGGTGCAGCAGGCAGGCAGGCCGGCACACGGGACCTCACTGAACATGTGCTCTCTGCAGCAGCCCCAGCCCCGACAGGGCCACAGGGGCACAGCCACAATGTGTGGGGCCCAACCCAGGCAGAAGAGCAGGACTGACCCTGCAAACATGCTGCCCCACGCCGCCCACCGTGGCAGGGAGGTGAGGCCTCGGGGTGACTGTTCCTCTCAGGGGGATCAGGGTTGAGCTAAAGGCCACGGAACTGTGCAGAACACTTACTGTGAAATGAAGCAGCCATGTGAGGTGGGGAACAGGCCTAAGGAAATTATGATCACAGTTTTAAAGGAAGATTTTCCAGTATTAAAAACAGTTCTCAATGTCCTATCCACACACTTCACAAACACTATTAGTGCTGTCTTCACAGTTTGCCCTTTCGCGGCCTATTTCCAAACATTGTAACGGGGTCTTTATTCACATCTATGCTCCGAAAACTTGTGTCCTGCAGGGACTTGCCCATGAGAGCTGCAACAGCCATCCCCTGTCCCAAGGGGCTGGCTCCGAGTCCATAAATCAGCATCAACTCAGAAGGCACAGGGGCCAGTCAGCCCCTCCCCCAAGCCAGGACTCAGGGCGGGTCTGCCACATGGGACTTTAGCCACCCGTGGCGGGGTCTGCCTTTGCAGCGACATGAAATAGCACCATGTAGCTGCAGCTGAAAGCAGAGCAAAGTGCTGATGAGAAGGAAATGCTCCAGGGGGGTGATGACTTGGGAAACCCAGAGCTTTAGACACAGGAAGAGGTGACAGTAGGGAGGCAGTCAGCCCTGTAGCCTGCGAACAATAGAGAGAGGCATGTCCTAGCAGACAGGGGTCTTTTCCCACTGACCCCGGGCCTAAAGAGTGGCAACTCACAAGGGAGGGCCTGAGAAGCCCTGGGAGCAATGGCACCATCAGCAGCCAAGAAGCCCAACTGCTGGCTGGGGCCTCACCCAGCTCCTCACAGGGGTGGGTGACACACCCACTCCGACCAGGACAGCTGGTGACTCCAGCCTGCAGCTCTGTGCTTGGGTGGAGGTCTCAACCTAGGTGCCCAACTCAGCCCAATAAGCACTTTGGTGGCACTGGCTTTGGGAGCTTTTTGGGTGAATTCGGCAGACTGAGAACCTTTGCCACGTGCCTCCAGCTGCCTGCAGCTTACTCTCAGGGGTAGGGACTTTACTCTTGGTGTATGGGAACTTTAACCACCGCTGTGTCCCCGAGTCCTGTTGGAGGCCCCAAGGTGGAGCTTCCCCTCCCATGCCCCACTGGGTCACCTCCCTGTGCACTTGCACAGCACAGGGAGGTTCGTGCACAGCCCCACAGCGGGCCACTGTGCATTCCAGGGGTCCCCAAAAACCAGTCACTGAGTCACTCAGGCCAGAGGCGGGGCTCATGCTCTGCTGACCATGCCAGTCTGGGCATCAGGCTTCTGGGCTGAGCAGTGGGATCAAACAGAGGCACAGGTGAGGACGCCAACCCAGGGCCACCTCTACATCCAGACAGTAGTGCGAAGAGGGTCCCCTGGGGGAAGGTGGAGGGTCTGCTTTGTGCTACTTGGGGCAGGGGGTTGTTTCAAGCAGCAGACCTGGCTGGTGAGCAGCCTCTCAGTTCACACGGCAGACAGGTCCACACGGAGGGCAGAATGGCTGCTCTTGTCCCAAGGGCTGAGCTTGGTGGAGACTGTGCCTGGCCGGGGCCCATTCATCTGCAAACCACAAAGGGGTAAGGAGTGAAGACCCTTCCCCAGGAGGACAGCTCAAACCCCATGTGGGTGTGGAAAGCTCTGGGCCAGAGAGCTGCATGGGGTCCCCCTGTCGGGCAAAGCTCAGAGTGAAGGAGACCCCACTGTTCCTGAGAGATCCCAGACTAGAGTCCTCCGCAGTCACCTCCCTTCCTCCCTGATCTAGCCCGCAGTGTGTGTTCACTCACCTACTCATTCACTCATCTATCCATCCACTGTTCATTCATACATTCAGCCCATCTTTATTCATTTTCACCTACTGAGCAACCATGCTCTGGGCACCATTGTGGGCCATGGGGTCAGAGCGTGAACAGAGCCAAGCAGCTCTGTGAAGGGTCCACCCCAATGGCAGGCCGGGGGTCAGTAAGCCACTGAGTGATCAAAACAACCACAGGCAGGGGCAGGGTGTGGTGGGGGAGGGCCTATGCTGAGCGCCATGTGGGAAGGACCTCCCAAGGCTGAACTCTGGAGCCAGGACCCAGCAGGTGGGAAGCAGGAAGCAGAGAGAACCCACAATAGTATCTGCTCCAGGCCACCTGAGGATCCTGCCTGGGCCCCCATCTGGGGGTCTGGAGGCCAGGGGGATGGGCCCAACACTGAAAGATGAGGGGCTTGTTGAGACCCCTGAGCATGGAGACTGGACTGTTTGGGCATCTGCAGGAGGAGGGGCCTGGTGCAGGGGCCTGGAGGCAGGCATGCACCTGCTGAGTCCTGTGCCCAGTGTCTGCCTCTCAGTCAGTGGCCCTGTAAGTTCTTCTATCCCCCGACTCAATAAAAGAATGGCCCTGAGAATGGGCAGGGAGACACTGGGGGGACGTGTCAGGACACAGGCTGCTGCTGAGGGCAGCATGGGGCAGGCAGGACACAGGATGAGGACAACCAGGCTCCACAGCCACCCCAACTGGGGCCTGGTGCGGGCCCAGTGCCCGTCTGCACAATGCCACCCATGGGGCTGGGCTCTGGATGAGGGACATCCCATTCAGGAGCAGGAAGGCAGCCTCCAGGTGACAACCACAATACAAAGAGCCCTGGGGCCAGGGGGTGGGACCCGCGATGGGATGTCCCCTTCACTCCTGCACTCACAGTGTCCGAGTGGAAGGGCTTCACGTTGATGTTGCGGGTGGAGCTGCTCGTGAGGGACCAGACCTTGGTTTTGTGCTTGAAGGCAGCTCTCACCTTGGAAAGCAGAAGGAAGTGTTCATTAGAGGCAATTTGGGAGCAAAAACCAGAGCTCTTTCTAAATGATCTCTAGGAATCTGTGCAGAGGTGAGGCCCCAGGACACCATCAAGGCAGAGTCAGGGGCGATGGCAGATCCTGGTTTCTGGCGGGCTCCTCCCAGCTCAGCAGTGATTGTCATGGGTGCAGAGGATGGCGAGAGATACATAACCCTGTGTGTGCTGGGCAGGCTATGCATGGTCCTGAAGCCACACTGCTCTGCCAGGTGCATCCAGTCTCAGGCCCTCCCAGGGCCAGTCCCTTGTCTTTGCAATCATGTGACACTTCTGACCCTGGCCACTCTCTTCCTCAGCAGCCCTCTCTTCCCCACCATGCCTGTCCTGTCCTTGCAGATGGGCAGATGGGCACCTCCGCTGAGAGAGCCTGGGCAGGTGGTGCTTCATATCCAGAGGCAGCCCAGCTCCCCACAACCGCAGCCTGGCAGGGGCTCAAATGACAATGGGTAGAATGCCAAGCCCACAGTGCAGGGGCAGGAGTTCCGCCACAGGACGTGGGTCCCGAGGAACAGGGCCATGCCCAGAGCTACCCACCTCTAATAGTCATGCACATGGTAGGTGCAACCGCCCCAAACGGACCCACTCCCTTCCCCAGCACGCTGATGGTTCTTCACCAGCTCCCATGGACAGAGCCTCCTCCACACACCCAGGTAGCCTCCCCAAAGCCCTGGGAGCACATCTACATCCTACTCTCCCCATCATGCCAGGCTCTGGTTCAGCTCGGCCATCCCCCACCGACCCTGCTTCCCTGGTCCTCTGCACAGCCAGCAGCACCTGCTGCAGCATCAGGGAGAGAGGATGCTTGTACATTGCCTAGCAACCAGGATGGTGGGAAGGGGTCATTGAAAAGCAAGCCTGTCTCACACACCTTGTTACCAGGGACAAGGCTGATCCAGGATCTCATTCCCAGACACCAACCTGGCAGGGCAGCACTGTGCCTCTCCAGAAAGTAAAAAAAATAGCTTTGGGTTGTCAGAAAGTAGGGGTACGTACCTCCGAATTCAGGAGACAATGAAAGAGAAAGATGAAAAGTCCCTGGGAAGGAAGAGAGGAAAACACAGAATTAAAGCCCTTTGCATTTTATCACAAGCACTTTTTGAAGATTTTTTCCATACATGGGCTTTGAGAGTGGCACTGGCAGGGCTCGCTGTGACACTGGATCCTGTGATCTGGGTTCATGGGGAGAGAAGGCCCCCTGGACCCTGCAGTGTAAGCCTGACTCAGGCAGCTGCTACCACCAGAGTTCAGAAGTGGCGCTAAGGGGCAAAGACAGATGGATTCCCAGGAAGGTCCAGCACAGGGAGGGATGGACATCAGACTGACACCTTAGCTGAGTCTTGGTGTCCTTGAGTGATGACAATAATGAAAACAAGCATAAGAACGAGGATATCGCTAAACATCCAGAGGCTGCCTCTACGTGCTGGGCACCAGGCCAGCATTTCACACAGGTTTTTTCTTTCAGTGCCGCCCCATTAGGGACCTACTATTGCCCCTATTTTACAGGGGGAGGAAACAGGAGAGGACACAGAGGACAAATGAGGGCCTAGAGTGTGTAGGGCTGCAGCCAGGATACCCCATCACATCTCACTGTGAACAGCCAGAGGAAGACACTGCATGGAACGGGACTCACTGCCAGTAAGCAGCCCAGCGCTGCTGCAGGACGCAGCCCTGGCCTTGCAGACACTGATGCCGCACGGGCAGCACAGCCAGAGCCAGGTATCTGCTGATGGTGCTGGGAACCTGCCTTTCCTTGGGGGGGCCCATGGGTTTGAAGGCTCAGGCATCTCTATCTAGCCTCTAGTTTCCAGGGTGGTAACCCCCAGGGCTAGAGGTTCCCCCATCACCACCTCTTTGCCCTCTCCCCTCAGGAGCTGGTGAAGACTAACTATCTTCCATCTCAGGCCCAGAGGGGCCTTTCCAGCTCCTGGCCAGAAGCACGAGCAGACCTGCTGGAAACAGGGTCAGGACACTGCAAGTCCTGTTTTCTGGGCGCTCCTGGTAGGTGCGCCACTGACGCCTATCTTTGGGTCTCAGAGTGCTCCCCACTAAGGGCTCATGAGGTGTGCGGAGGGAACAGAGGATGGACATCCCTCCTGCCGCTGCAGCAACCTGCTCCCCAGACACCCACTTGTAAGAGCTGACAGTCCTAGTGGGCTCTTACCTGCAAGGAGTTGAGTATGGCAAACATGTACTGGAAGACCACGGTCCGGTCATTGACAGCGAGGACACCAAATACCCACGAGGTTCCCAGGATGGGCAGCAGCACAGCCACTGCTTTGGCTGTCAACCTGAGAGAGAAGCAGCTGCAGTCACTTTATGCAGCAGGCAGACAGGACTAGGGCAGGAGGACTGCCCTGGAGGGAGGGAGCTTCTGGATGAGGGCAAGACCTGCAAAGAGGTCAACTCAGGCCTGGGGGATTTCGTTTGAGCTGTTTGTAGAGACAAGTAAGTGGGAAGACCCAGGCAGGAGGGGATGAGATTCGGGGAGATTGAAGCAGCAAGGGACACCCCCCCTTAGCATTCATAATTCTGAACCCCTGGGAACTGGGAAGGCAGTGACAAGGCCCTGGGATGAGGCTTCTTGCCCTAGCCTGTGAAAAGCCACGTCTGTGATGAGGGGAGGGACACCTCCCGGCCCTCACTGTGCTGCAGCCCCCTCACTATCACCTAAGCCCTGTGCACCTGAGCTTCTGTGGCACTGACGGTGAGCTCTCAGAAGGCTGGGACTGACTGGTCATCTTCATGGCCCCTGGACATGGCCCAGAGGAGGTACTAAGCCATTGCTTGCTGAACTCTGCTACTGGCAGCCCTGCCCCCCACCACATGATACCCACCAGCATGTGCTTCTATCTGTTTCCAGCACCACAGGCCCTCTTGATATAGGTGAGGCAGGTTATATATTGACCCCATTTTGCAGATAAGGACACTGAGGCCCTGTAGGCCCCAGTAATTGCTAAGGTGACAAAATTTCCTCAGTGGCTGAACCAGAGGGTATGCAGAGATACATCTCCACCCAGGCCAGCATAAGCACCCACCTGACCCTGCCCTCCCCCCCACCATGAACCACAGTCAGCTTCCCCCAGCTGACTCATTTCTGCCTTTGCCTTCCCTGCAGGGTCACCCTCTGCCTCAGCTCCACAGCATCCTGGACCACTCTAGGGCTACTCTTTCCTCATTGGCTGCAGCCTCACTGGGACAACCAATGAGGTTGCCCCACCACCCAACAAAGGCAAAGAGATTTATGACTGAAACCAGCCAATCAGAGTGAGTCTGGGACCACCTCTTCTGCCAGAGTCTCTGAACTGAAGAGCCGGGGCTCCTCCCTGAGTCTGTACCTGGCAAGGCAACCTGACCTTTCCTTGCTCAGGCCTCCCCAGCAGTCCTGGTCTGTGGCTTCCCCTGTGATTCTGTGAGCTGCTCTAGATCTCCCAGGACAGGGTTTTCTATTCTAGTCAGAGAGTGCAGAGACCCACTCTTGTGAGGGTCCAATCTGGGCAGGAGACCCTCGTGGAGAATGCAGGTCGGGAGACAGCACAGGCTGAGGCCACCTGGGGACATATAGGCCGATTCTCAGGCAGGCCACTCTGGGCCCAGTCCCCAGCACTGTCTCCACACCACAGCAGCTGGCCCAGGCAGCAGGAGCCAGCACACCCTCAGGGACACTAGACTGGCAGGATTCAGCCAGGTGATGTAGGACAGAAGTGATGGAGAACAGCAAAGCCAAGGAGCCTGGTGGGCTCATGTCTCTCACAGGCACCCTCAGAGGTCAAGTTCCACCAGACCAGGGTCCACAGAGCCCTGCACAGAGCTGGAGAGCAGGCATAGGACCAGCTGCCCACAGCATTGGCTGAGCGATGCCCAGTGTCCGACTCAAAGCCATGTCTGATGTGCCAATCATGGAACACCTGCGGAAGTCCAGCCATGTCTGGGCTTTCGCAGAGGGTCCTTCTGCACTTGAGCGTTAGAGAAAAGTCTAGATTTTAACAGGGGCCCTGATGCTCAGGTCAGCAACTACCACATGCCTTGGTTAACCCTTATCACTGGGTGCAGTGGCTGTGAGCCTGTCTCCCTCACGGGACTGTGAGTTCCCTGAAGCTGGGACTGTGTCTCTGCATCTCTGCAATTGCAAGGTGCCACCCCTCGGCACTCAGTGGCCCTAAGCAAATGATCGCCGAATGAATGAAAGTACAAAAGTGCCACACATGGATCCAGCCCCTCCCAGGAGGAGGCGAGACAAGGCCAAAATGAGCTTCCTTGTCCTGAGCCCAAGGCCCTGGCACTGACAGCTCCTGGCAATGAATCCCTATAAAACCCAGAACTGTTCTAGGCTTCAGATCTCAGGCAAGCTGCAGCCAATATGTTCTCATAACGTTAACGCCATAAAAATAAAACACCTGTCTCTGGGAAACAAAAATATGCATTATTCAGCTGCAATCCTTAGCTCACAGAAGACCATATTTGAAAGGATCTGTCACTGAGAAGTAGGTAGCAAAATGTCCTATCTTTTAAGTAATGGTTTATTTTTTCTTAAAAATAAAACTATGAAAGAAGTTCACAAGGAAACATGTCCAGTTGAAGCTCTTTGAGGACCCTTGTGAACATGATCAGAGCCGTCAGTGTCCCCTGTCAACCGCAGAAAGAGAAGGGTCCCTGGCCCCAGGGGAGGCCCTGGGCAGGTAAGGGCTGTGGCCTAGTTCCCACTTTAGTCCTCAATTCAGCCGTCCTCTTCTGCTCCCCAGGGCTGGTCCTGTCACGGGAGCTCAGGCCCCCAGCGAGACTGCACCCACCATATTCACCTGCTCAGGGGTTTGATTCATGGGTTCTCACCCTCACTCCTCTGCCCCCAGACTCCTGGCTCCCACTTGTAAAACCTGAATGCTCTCTTCTTTCTTGGGAGTCTGGAATCATGATCAGTAAATAGAGATGATTTTCTAAAATGAGAGCCGGCCCTGAGGAGGCTCTGAAGGAAGCACCTCATCCTGTTATCCAGCAGACATCAAGCTGCTGATCACAAAGAAGCTACTAGACTAAAACCAAAAGACCAGGACTGAGCAGGAGCGGGGAGGTTTCCTGAGGATGCCACTGGTCACTGCTCTCTTCCCGCCCGGCTCCTGCAGCTCCGGGCTCTGCCTCGCCAGCCCTGGGAGGCGGCTGTCACGACAGGTAAGACAGCAGAGTGAGGGATTCCCATGGGCCAGACTGGCCACTTAGAGAGAGGAGCTGGAGGCAGCAGAATGTGCTGGGCACGTGGCAGAGAGACCCAGAGGGGCTGTGCAGAGGTGCACCAGCCTGTACTGCCCGAGGGGCACCTCCCTGGGGGGATAGTGGGTGGGGGTACAGCGCCTGGCTGTGGCTCTGCAAAGACCTGGGAATCT
>CAUYRH010099390.1:0-45105 GCA_963574655.1 Perodicticus potto
GGGGAAGAGGAGGGGGAGGAGGAGGGGGAGGAGGGGGAAGAGGAGGGGGAGGAGGAGGGGGAGGAGGGGGAGGAGGAGGGGGAGGAGGAGGGGGAGGAGGAAGAGGAGGGGGAGGAGGAGGGGGAGGAGGGGGAGGAGGAGGAAGAGGAAGAGGAGGGAGAGGAGGAAGAGGGAAGGGAAGAAGAGGGAAGGGAAGAAGAGGGAGGGGAAGAATAGGATGAGGAAGAAAAATGGTTCCTATATTTTGAAATCTTTCAATCAACTTGAAAACGGAAATTAGGAGTGCCAATTATGAGCCTGAATAAAGACCCTCATAGCAGGGGCCTCTGTACCCTTCCTAATCTCCTGCCAGCTGTTTGAAGAGTCTTCTCGATGTTTACTCATCTGATTCTTAAATGACTCTGGAAGTAGGTGAGGAAACTGAGGCACAGGTGGGCTGCAATAACTTGCCCACGCTTTCACGGGGGAAGGACTCTTCAAGCTTGGAGGCAGCATGGAGTCTGTATCAACATGCATCACACATGCTGCCTCCAGGACAAAGGCTCTGAGGACAGAGCTCAT
This sequence comes from Perodicticus potto, assembly GCA_963574655.1. Taxonomy (NCBI): domain Eukaryota; kingdom Metazoa; phylum Chordata; class Mammalia; order Primates; family Lorisidae; genus Perodicticus; species Perodicticus potto. The sequence goes on from CAUYRH010099390.1 coordinate 562, forward strand.
TTGCCTCATTATCATGGTCTGTTCTTATTTCTACTTTTCCTCCTTTACAGTTTATTTTCCAAATAGCAATCAGTGAAATATCTGTGTATACACCCACACAAATATTCAAGTAAAATGGATCATATTACTCTCAGGCTCAAAACCCTGGAATTGGCTCCACCTCCAGCAGACCCTAAGTAGGACCCCCTGGCAGGCCTTGCACTTCCTGCCCCTGAGCGCTTCTCTCTTGTCCATCTCACTTTTCTGCCCGCTGGCCTGGGTACTCTGAGAACACCCATTGTTCATTCTCCCTTGAAGCCTTTTGCATATGCTGTGCCATCTACCTGGAAGGTTCTCACCCCAGCCCTTTGCATGGCTCTCTCCCTTCTTAATGCTGATCTCTGCTCACATATGGCCTCGTGGACGTCACCATCTGCAGGTGCTCCACTGACCAGCACTCCCAGTCCCTGTCGCCCTCATCACTGCCTGGCAACTCGCCCCATGTGTCTATTGTTGTCACTGCTGTAGGAGAGTAGGGGCTACAGCCTTTTTGTTCACTGTCATAGCTCTAGTGAGGTGAACATAGTCTGGTACACTATCAGTGCCAATAGGCATTTGATAAATGAATGACTGAATGAACACATTGATGAAGTATCACTGAGATTAACTTTTTGGTAGTGTGAGAGTAAACACAAGCACTTACTGCTATCTTCTGCCCTCCCGCATCTCATTCCCATGCCTTTTAGGCTTTGGCTTGCTAACTATGACCACATAAAAAGCATATCCTAAAGAAATTCTTGCCCAAAGCTTCTTTTGCTAGGGAGCTAGTTGCACATGCAGCTAGAAGCCTCTGACATTCTGGATCAACTATTAAAGGAGGACTTTTCATTAGTGAAAATATTGAACTTCCATTCAGGATAATAGCACTTAGAAGGCTGTGACTAGGAAGTGAAAAGCAAGAGAAAATGTTTATCCAGAGAGATCATCAAGTCTCAACCAAAGAAGATGTAAAAACTCAATATTAAAGGCAATTATGATTTGGTTAAACATTATTTCTTTGCTAGGAACACAACCATGGTGAACATTGCAATGCATGGTCCAGAAGAGAGAGGTTCCAAAGCCAGAGCTCCAACTGGGAGGGCAGAAAGGCCTCCCCAGATGCAAGGCCTTGCTTGTGGAAAGAATACCAATCAAGTTCACTGACAAAATCAGTGCAGGGTCACGGGTGTCCCCCTACCCCCCACTCACAGTTATGCTTGATGATAGGGAAACTGAAGACAGCGCCCAATTCTTTGAGTTCTGTAGAAATTGTTAAGATGTCAGAGAGGTATTCTGCCATGGGACTACAGTGGTCACTTTTCCAGTTTTCCAGGACTACAGCAGCTCTGACGTTGTGAGCTTGTAGGGTATGTGGCTCTGACAGGGACCGACAGCAGAGTCTCAGATTATTTTTTAGAGTAAAGGTTTTCTTCTTGGGGCAGGTGGGAGATTATTCTGTGGTTTAATGTCAGCATTGCCCTTTGGGCTTCTACAACAAAAATACTGTGGACTAGGCAGCTTACAGGCAATAGAAACTTGTATCTTATAGTTTGGGAGGTTGGGAAGTCCAAGATTAAGATGCTGGCAGATTTAGTGTCTGGTTAGGGCCAGATTTCTGATTCATACATAGCTATCTTCTCACTCCCCTCACTTAGTAGAAGGGACAAAGCAACTCTCTGAGGGTCTCTTTATAGAGACACTAATCCCACACATACAGGCTCCACCATGACCTAATCACTGCCCAAAGGCCCCATTTCCCAATACCATAGCCTTAGGGGTTATGATTTCTATGTATAAATTTGGGGGAGACACAGCATTCAGTCTATAATAGCAAATGTCACAGCAGCATAATGAAGGTAACTAGGGCAATTTACTCATGGAAGACAGAATAACATCTAGTCCTTCCTAATTCACTATAGTCACCTCCTGATTCTCTCAGTGCCTGAAGGAAAATTAAATATGCAGACAACACGGTGGGAAAGCAAATTAAACAGAGCCTCCAATCCTCAGTCATGGGTCTAATTCTGAGCAACCACACATTTCTCAATAAAAGTACATGTTAGCTTTGCCCAACCCATCTAGCCAACCTTGGGATTCAAGACATTTTATCATTATTATTTCATTCATTAAAAGTTGGAATCTTTAAGAAATCCGGGTGAGGAAATACGTGAAAAAATAAAAGCAATAAGGCCCAAACACAACTTTTATCCCTAACTGACGTGCCTCCCTGAGGAATATTGGGAAACTTCCCTGAGTAATTCCTAATTGGAGCCCTGGTTCAGATTAATCTGACAGCACATTTGAGATTTGGGCAGTTTGGGAGCATGTGGAAACGTGCAGGAGCATGCGGGAGCATTTGAGAGTTGGGCACATTTGGGCAGTTCAGGAGCATGTGGAAACTCTCTGATCTAGGTTATTTGGCTTAAGGATTTGAGGGAGCAAACAGAAGCAGCTGCACCAAGGATTTTCTGCAATTAGATTCATGCAGATTCTGGAAGTTGCTTATTAGGTCTGTCACTTTCAATCCATCTGGTATTTTCATGTTCAAGTAGTATTGCGAGTAGCTCAGTGGGGTCGGTGGTTTTCCTTTTACTTGCTAGACAGCACCAGATAACCATGAAGGCTTATCTGCTGGAGGCAGGATGCACAATTTGGCTGCCTATGGCAAGGTGCATGAATTTTTGATTTGTCTGCTTTGAGACAGCACAGACATCTCCTAGGACTTCCAGTTTAGACCAGTTTAAGACTTGGATATTATTCCTAAATTGTTCTGGGTTTATTCATTTTTATTTTTACTTTTTGCAAATGTTCTTTCCTCTGGTGTGTTATATAACACACAAATACCAAAAGTAAATGCTGTAGAAAGCTAGTTTATTTTATTACATCTCCTGTCTGGCATTGAGTCATAAAGCTATAGACTAAAGTAGATGCTAACCCTGGAAAAATAGGGCTCAAATCATTAAAATGTCTACTAAGTTTGAGGGTTCAAAATTTTAAAGATCACATCATATCTCTTACAATGTGCCATTTTTTAGCATGATTCTCCTTTCTACCTTTCTCTTCAAAGTATATTTTATAGTATCAGCCTTCATTTGGATGGAAGAAAATTGAATTCAAAGACATTCAGAAAAAACCCATATCTACTGCCCACCCTCCTTCTCCCACTAAATTTTCTCTTTCCTCCTCTGGTCTCTCAGGTGGCTGTAAATTTCCAGTGCAGGTTTGAGGATGTACTTATTTGGCAATTTGGTATCTCCTCTTTTTCTCCACCTAGGTAGCCACATGGGATCATCCTCAGGCATACTATATCCACCAAACAGGGTGGTTATGAGAGTTTCTAACTCTAGATTTAATTCCTAGTAATTTTATGTACTGTCCATTTGCATCTGACCCTTGAGACTCTAAGAATAATCTCTTAGGAGGTACCAAGGCGACCTGAGCCTGAGTTTACTGGCTTTCCCCACCTTGTTTTATTTATGTTGTCTCAGTTGTACTCAAGAGTTCGAATTTGTCAAAGGACAATACCCATGAGGGCACCCACATTTCTTCTAACATGTATTAAAATAGCAGCATGACAGGCACAGGAATTACTTTAGGAAGATGCAATTGCTGCTTGTTCATTTTCATCCTGGCAGCCATGAAGTGGATCCTGCAAATGTATCATGGTTGGCCTGAGCATTGTTCTCCACGTGGTTGCCATGTACTCCCCCCTTCTCTCCAGGAGGGAGGGTCGGAGGGGTGTGGCAGGGCAGAGAAAGAAGCTCTTTACTTCTGGCTCTGGGTACAAGGCAAAAGATAAAATAACCCTGTAAGATTGATGGATATTTTGCTTCTCAAAATTGAGGTTTCCTAGTAGTTGTCTGGACATTAGCATGAAAGCTGCCTTTGGGTTTTTGACTCAGACTTCCCTAGAAGCAGGAGGTAACAATGGCCTGTTTCTTGGAAAAAAGGAAAAGAAAGAAAAGAGAAGGGCTTATTTTAATGTTGTGTGGAAGTGCTTAAAACTTAGTGGGCACAACAGCTAACATGAAGAAATTCATGGGTTTCTGGCTAATCCTGTGCACTGACAACCAGATAGCCTGAATCTCTATCACTTTGGTCTACAAATCATGTCTATTGTGTGGATCTCCACTATGGTACATGGCTTTAATCTACATAGCATGTGAACTGATGTGGTGACATCTGCATTGCACGTGCATTTTTCCAGAGCCCAGATTTAGAACTTGAGCTTCCCGAGATTATATTCCTTCAAGTTCTAGAGCCCCTCCTATTCCTCAATGAAAACCAGGTTGGGACAGGAAAATGGGTGGTGTGGGGTGGGTGGATGTGGTGGCTGTGTTTGAAATTCAGGCTCCACTGAGTGCTTTCTGGTGGTCATTCTGATAATACTTGAAGATCAAATACTGGACTTTTTAGGTCCCTTACTCATTTCAAAACCAGTTGATGGTAGAAACTCAGAAAGAGTTGGAATTTTTGTTTTATCACCATACACACAAACACACAGATTTGCATCCCCAAAAGGAGCACATTGCCAATTTGATGAGAGTTTGGTGAAAACAAAAAAGCATGAGACTCAGGAGAAAAGAACTAATGATTTTGTATTGAAATGGACAATATGATTTTAACATTGCAGGAGGTATAACAATTGACTGATCAGTAAAATAGTTTTTAAAAAGTAAGTGTATACTGACTTCTACTTCTGGAAGATGGAATAGCTATGGTTTTCCTTATTGCTTCTGCTAGGCACAATTAAAACCTTTGGACATTATATACAAAAATAAATATCAGTTCTGACAGGTGGTAGGAAGAAGGCAAACTATCTAGCGAACTTGAGATTTGAAGATAACATGGTGATGGGTTTCTGGTTTTTTTCTTTTTATCTCATACATTCTAGATTTGGAGCTGAGAAATGCCAATAGGTACATTAGCCAAAAAGAAAAGAAAAAAAAAAAGTAAGCCCAACAAAAAAGACTGCTCTCTTTACTCTTACCAAATGACCTAGAAGCTGGAAGCAGACAGCCAAGCAAGAGAGAAAACTACTGGATAACAAGAGAAACACCACAGATCAACCTGTGACTTCAATCTTACCCACGAAAGCAGAGGCTAAAGGAGGAAGCTAGAATTGTACTCTTAGAAAGCTGTAACAGATGTCTCAAAGCCCATGCATGGTGATATCAAGGAAGGCAAAGTAAAGAGCTAGAACTTTAATCCTCACTAGCCAGTAATGAGGTTTCCTTTGCCTTCTTTCCTTTTCTTCGTGGTATTAGTGGTCTCTCCACGGGGGAGCCTTTCAAATTCACCTTGTGGTAATGAGGTATTTTTTTTCCTCTCTGCTGGGGTGGTATCTGAGTTAGTCTAACTCCAGATGTCAATACAAAAAAATCATTAAAAATAACCAGGAAAATCTTAAATTGATAGGGGAAAACAAAACCTATCATTAGATGTCAGCATGTGGATGACAAATTTAACAAAATTTTGAAAACAGCTACAATCAGCATGCTTCAACAAGCAATTACAAATACACTTGAAACAAATGAAGAAACAGAAAGACTTACAAAGAAAAGATCTAGAGAAGAACCAAATGTAAATTTTAGAAATATAAAATACAATAAAACAAAATGCTCAGCCAATAGTTTAAGAGCAGAATAAAAAGGACAGAGGGGGTGGCACCTGTGGCTCAAAGGAGAGGGCACCGACCCCATATGCTGGAGATGGCGGGTTCAAACCCACCCGCGGCCAAAAAGGACAAAAAAAGACACAGGAAAAAAAAAGTCAGTGAACCAAATTAAATAGCAGAATAAAGAGGATAGAGGGAAAAATTAGTGAACCAAAATATAAAATAGAAATTATCAAGTCTGAACAATAAAAATAAACTGAAGAATAAACAAATAAAGCAAAATAAAACAAACAAGCATAACTTCAGGGACAGATCAGGAACACGTGGCAGTATAACAAAAGATTTAATTTTCATATAATTTGAATCCTAGATGCAGAGAACAAAGGGGATGATGGGGGAAAAATGTACTTGAAGAAGTAATGCTGGAAAATATTTCCAAATTTGGCAAGAGACAGAAACCTACATGAAAAATTCAGAGAAATCTATGTTAATTTTAAACTTCTGGAAACTAACCTGTAAAAACAGTTTGAAATCAGGCACAAAAAAAGATGCTTTGCCCATAGAGAAAACAATTAGAATAACTGAATTTCTCATTAGAAACCAAAGAAGCCAGAAGGAAATAGGAAAACATTTTTCAGATGCTGACAGAAAGTAACTGTCAATAACAATCCTATATCCAGCGAAAACATTCTCCAGAAATGAAGGGAACACAAGAAAGCCTTAGTTGATGGGAAACTAAGAATTTGTCACATGCAGACCTATCACATAAACCTAAAGAAAATTCTTTAACTTTTTGAATATGAGGCATTCAAACAAGATGTTCCTTTGGTGTGAATGATGCCTATAGGCAAACTTTGTTTCTGAGCATTGTGTAATCAAAGAGTTAGATAGAAAAAATGGTAAAAGAAGTAACCTTAGGGCATCAAGAGGGAAAAAGTATAAAATAGACAAAAACATAGTTAATAGGCATTCCTACTTCTCCTAAAATTTTAAGATTATATTTGATAAAGCTAAACTTATGTCATATATGCCTCTGAGTATATGTAGAGAAAAATATTCAAGGCAATTTTATTATGAATCTGGCATGGTTTAAGGGGACATAAAAGGATGTAAGATTTCTATACTTCACTTAAATGGATAAAATGACACACTATATATCCAAGCTATGAATATACAAAGTAATACTTAGAGTGACCATTGTAATTGTCATGCAAAGGGATATAATTTAAAGATTCTAAAAATTATTCAAATAACTTACAAAAAGGAAACAGAAGGGAAATACAAAGGAGCATAAACAAACAAATAATAAAATGCCAGACTTAAGATACACTAATAATTATATTAAGTGTGAATTAAATTAAATGTAAATGATATAAATTTAAAGACAGACTGGTAGAGTTAAAAATCATACCTCAATAATATACTGAACACAATAAAATCCCTTAAAACATAATGATATAGACAACTTGGAAGTAAAATAAAGATATATAATGCAAATATTAATCAAAAAGTCAGAAGAGTCACTGTATTAATGGCAGATCAAGTAGATTTTTCTAAGCAAATCAATGTGTCAGAGATAGAGATGAGTACTATATAATAACAAAAGGGTCGATCTACCAAGAAGAAAATCCTAACTGTGTATCAAGCACAGAGCTACAAATTACACAAATCAAAAAATAATATAACTGAAAAAAGTAGTCAAAAACTTCACATTAGAAGTGACAGATTTCCACATGCCCTTTTCAACTGATAGAACAACTAGTCAGAAAATTAGAGGAACTCACCACCAATAACCAATAGGATCTACAGACGGTTATATAATATTCCTCTCAACAACAGCAGAATACAAATTACCATAGAACCTCTACAAGCTGACCACCCAAAGGACTGGAATAAACTGGTCAACATATAGAGGTGGTCATAATAAGGAACAGGCCTACTGTACTGATATGTACATATGGTGCATATCTGGTCTGTGAAAATTAAGCCAACTTAATGAGGTTCATGCAGAGAGTTGGTCAACTACAGGGCTTCTACTGTATTTTCAGATGCATATGAAATGTATACTAAGATAGTTTATATTTCATGGGTAAAAAAGTCTCAATACATTTAAATGAACTGAAATCATTGTGTTCTCCAACTATAATATAGTCAAAATGAAACTCACTTCAAGTTGATAGGAAAATACACCAACTTATTAAAAGCCCACTTCTACATAACTCATAGATTAAAAAGGAAGTCTTAATGGAAATAAAAATATTAAACTGAATGGTAATGAATATAAAGTATATTAAAAATTTGTGGGATGTAGCTAAATCAGTTTTGAGAAATTGAGAGCACTAAATGTATTGGAAAGGGAACAAAGTTTTCAACAAATAACCTAACTTCTCACCTCAAGAACTTAGACAAATAAAAATAAAATAAGCAAAAATTCAAGAGCAGAAATGACTACAATTGAAAATTTTAGAAACAATGGAGCTTTCTTTTAAAAAAAGAAAAACATGAAAATAACAAAAAGTCTCAATGACCTGTAAAACTGCCAACCATCCAACAGGAAGACTGATGAAGGAAAAAGAGAACAGTAAACTGATAGTAACAGGAGTGAGTCAGGGTACACTACTACAGACCCTACAGACACCAAAAGTTCAGTGTTCACACACATGTCTGAAATCTTTGATGAAATGGGCCACTCCCTCAAAAATGCAAAAGTACTACAATATTCAATCAATATGAATTAAAGTTTGAGTAGCCCTGTAACTACTAAGCAAATGAACTCATATTTAAAAACTCTTAAAATAGAAATATCCAGGCCTAGGTAGTTTATTTGGATAATTTGTGACCATGGTACCAAAACCACATATTAAAAAAGGAATTAACAGCAATTTACATAATCTCTTTCAAAAAAACAGCATTCAAGGAAACACTTTCCAATTCCTTTTATGAAGCTAGTATTACCAGGCTATCAAAACCAAAGAAACTCATTGACAAAAAGAAAACTATAAACCAGTATCTCTCAGAATATAGCCATAAAAATCCTTAATAAAACATTAGCAAATAGAATTCAGCAATATAGGATACCAACCTGATTCAATAATTTAGAGTCAATTAATGGAATTTACTATCTTAGGATAAAGAAATATCAAATGATAATACTATTTATAAGGAAAAAGCATTTGCCAGTCTTTAATGATAAAAACTCTTGATAAAACAGGAATAGAGGTAATGCTGAAGAGTATTACAAAATACCTACAGCAAACATTATACATCATCATGAAAATTGAATGCTTTTGCTTTAAGATCATAAACAAGGCAAGTGTATTCTCTCACCACACTTATTCAACATAATTCTAGCTCTTCTAAACAGTTCATTAGGTCAATAAAGGAAATAAAGTCATGCAGATCAGAAAAGAAATAAAAAGTTCTATTTGCCAATGACATGATTGCCTACGTACCAAACCCCAAGGGGTTTATGAAAAACTAGCACTAATGAGCTCACCAAAGTTGCAGGGTATACAATAAATATTTAAAAAGGAACCATATTTGTATACACTCACAACAGATGTGTAGAAAAATTGAAAATACAACACTATTTTTGATTGCTAAAAAATTCTATAAATATTCAGCTATAGATCTAACAAAAAATGGATAGGATCTATATGCTAAAAATTGTATAACACTGATGAAAGTATTCAAAGAAGTTCTCCATGAATGGAGAGACAAGCTATGATCAAGGACTGGAAGATTCAATGTAGTAAAGATGCCAAATCTTCCCAAGTTGATATGTAGGTCATAAATTTTCTATCAAAACTATAGGTGGATAAGAAAGATATAAATATTATTATTCTAAAATTTATGTGGAGGCTGGGCATAGTGGCTCATGCCTGTAATCCTAGCACTGTGGTAGGCCAAGGCAGGTGGATTGCCTGAGCTCACAGGTTGGAGACCAGCCTGAGCCAGAGCAAGACTTTGTCTCTAAAAAGAGCCAGGTGTTGCGACACGTGCCTGTAGTCCCAAGTACTCAGGAGGCTGAGGCAAGAGAATCACTTAAACCCAAGAGATTGGGGTTGCTGTGAGCTATGACACCGCAGCACTCTATCAGAAGAAAAAAAGAAACAAAAGATTAAGGAGAAAGATAAAGGAGATAGAATACCTAAAATAATTCTGAAAAATACTGTGGGAGGACCTGGTCTAAGTGATTATATAGCTATAGCAATTAAGACTGTGTGATATTCATGGAGGAACAGAGAATTAACTCAAAATATATCACAGGCTTAAGTTCAACATACGAAATTATAAAACTTTTACAGATAATAGGAAGAAATTTATCAGAGAGTTATGTATCCTAAAAGCTAATGGACCATTTGATTCCAATTACATCAGAATCTTGAAATGACAGCTGAAGAAATGGCTGATTGGGCTGGGTTATTAAAGAGGGCAGGGAAAGGAGGAAAGATTTTGGTGTGGTTTTGAAAGACAACCTTAGGGGTCTTTGTAATAATGGGAATTCTCTATGTCTCTACAATCCAAATGTCAGTATCCTGGCAGTGACACTGTTCTACAGGTTGAAAGCTGTCACTGCTAGAGGGAAGTAAGAGCATGTGGCATCTCTGTATTGTATCTTTCAACTGCAACTCAGCCTATCATGATCTAAAAATACAAAGCTCAATTAAGAAGTAGGTGTACACTATGAGAATAATTTCTTAAGGAACAGAAATGGATCCTACTCCAAAATGCCACATCATTATTACTTTAGCACCCAAACGAGAGTAGAAGCCTTGATGTCCAGAATGTAGTTACACAGGACTCACTCTGGTTTACATGATTTTTTTTTAATTAAATCATATCTGTGTACATTAATGCAATCATAGGGTACAATGTGCTAGTTTCATCCAACTGGTTAACATAGCCTTCATGGCATTTTCTTATTGTGTTCAAACATTTATATTCTACATTTAGTAAGTTTCACCTGTACCCTTCTAAGATGCACTGTAGATGTGGTCCCACCAATTACCCTCCCTCCACTCATTCTACCTCCTCCCCTCCCCTCCTTCTTTCCCATATTCTTGTGCTATAATTGGGTTATAGCTTTCATATGAAAGCTATAAATTAGTTTCACAGTAGGGCTGAGTACATTGGGATATTTTCTTCCATTCTTGAGATACTTTGGTAAGAAGAATATGTTCCGACTCTATCCATGTAAACATGAAAGAGGTAAAGTCTCCATCTTTAAGGCTGCATAATATTCCATGGTGTACACATACTACAATTTATTAATCCATTCGTGGGTCAATGGGCACTTGGGCTTCTTCCATGACTTAGCAATTATGAATTGGGTTGCAGTAAACATTCTGGTACATATATCTTTTATAATGTGATTTTTTTGGTCTTCTGGATATATACCTAATAGAGGAATTGTAGGATTGAATGGCAGGTCTATTTTTAGATCTGAGTATTCTCCAAACATCTTTCCAAAAGTGCCGTATTAGTTTGCATTCCCACCAGCAATGTAAAAGTGTTTCCTTTTCTCCACATCCACGCCAACATCTCTGGTTTTGGGATTTTATGATGTGGGCTAATCTTACTGGAGTTAGATGATATCAGAAAGTAGTTTTGATTTGCATTTCTCTGATGATTAAGGATGAGCATTTTTTCATGTGTCTGTAGGCTGTGCACCTGTCTTCTTCAGAGAAGTTTTTCTTCAAGTCCCTTGCCCACCCTGAGATGGGATCATGGAGCTTACCCTTAGCAAAAGTGAAAAGATGGTGGACTTTGTTTTCTCTCGCTTGTCTTGCATTACAGTTTCTAATCCCTGGTACCACCATTAATGGTCCAGCAATATTCATTGCCCTACATCATCCCAGCTTGCTTCCCTTTCAAAGACCCAAGTTACCATTCTTTCCCTCCTTCCTTCCTGTGCACCAACTGCACTCTCAACTCACCACAGCAGTACACAATCACATATGAATTACAGGTTTACCCATCCTTCTTGGTATCTCGTGTTAAAAAAAAAAAACCCAAAATAAATTTCACTCAATTACTCTTCCAGGGGCAGGATGCTTAGGAAAAGATCCAGTTGTTCCTAAGTAGGGGTTGTAGTTATAAATGATCAGGGGAAGGTTGCCATGGGCTGGGATCTGACTTCTCATGTTTGGATTTTAGGAAAGGAGAATGAGACAGAGCTAGAAAAATGCCCACGCATGGGTTTTCCCTCCCTCCCTCCTGTTTCCAACTCTCTCCCACCTCCCTGTGGTCCTTCTCTAATTTGTGAGTCAAGATTTTAATGAGACCGTTAATTGTATTTCATTATTCTGTGTATCAACGTCCTTTTTAATGAAACGAGTTAATCAAATTTCAGTTGCAAATCCCACTTCCTCATTTTTCCTGGATTTAATGCCCTCGCTGGCTGGATCTGCTGACTGGTGTTCTTCAGCAGGGGGTCTCTCTGTGTTAGCATGGTGATGGGGACAAGACCAGCTGAAGTTTCACTATTTCCTGCAAAACAGCACTTGCCAAAAAGGCACTGTCTCTGGACTCGGAGGGAGGTTGGTATGCTTTTCCAGCCCCTTTCATCCATCTGCAGTCTCACTCCACCCTTTCTTCCCCATCTCTCTCATTTCTTTTCTCAATCGCTTGCTGTGTCCTGCCTAGGAAATGACCTCAAATTGCTCCCCCTTCATCGAACACAGGAGACTTTGAATCCTTCCAAGCTCTTCTGTATATCAGCTTTCCTGCTTCCAACAATTTACCTCACATGTCTCAGTTTTATTACCTCCTTACCTGGACAACATGGGAGGTTGGCACAACACACCTCAGAGTTCATACAAGGATTGAACAAACCAAAGCACAGAGTGTGATGAACGCAGGTCTGGTCCAGACTCGGTAATCAATAAATGCTACTGCTTATAACGAATGCTAACTTCTGCTACTTGAAGAGTTACTAATGAATGCTTCCCACAGGTTGAAACACTACCACTCTATTGAGTAAAAGTAAGTAGGAACTTAAATTTCAGTTAATTTACATACATGATTCTAAGGACATGTGAACATAGGGTGAACATGCTCATAGCTCTCAAGACAGTGGATAGAGTGCAAAAACCAGTGAACTTACTCCATGGAAAAGAAGGGATTACTGGAATACAGAAGCAGAAATGCCCAGAGCTCTCTCACACATGTGTGGCCCAGATAGCATTAATCATTGGATAAGGTCACATACAGTTGTTTTAACTGTGGTGCTGTCTAATGGAAATAAGTTCCGATTTCCTTTTCCACAAATTTTGATTTTTTTTTTTTTAAAGGAAGAAGAGAAAGTAGGAGGCATGCAATTGAGACAATTCTGGTCATTTGGAGATCCTGCTGGACAGTGGATGATTTTCAAGGTATGTTTGTGGTCCTTTTACATCTGAGGTCCTGAATCCCTGGGCCATGGATTAGTGCTGGTCATGGCCTGTTAGGAACTGGGTGACACAGGAGGTGGTGAATGAAGCTTCATCTTTATTTACAGCCGCCCCCCATCACTCACATCACTGCCTGAGCTCTGCCTTCTGTCACATCAGGGGTGGCATTAGATTTTCATAAGAGGTGAAGGCTACCATAAGCTGTGCATGGAAGGGATCTAGGTTATTCCCTCCTTATGAGAATCTAATATCTACACACTCCCCACTCAACCTGACCCCTTCTCTTTATGAAACTGGAAAATTGTTTCTTCCACGAAACTGCTTCCTGGTGCCAAAAAGGTTGGGGACTACTGCCCATGAAATCTCATTTACTAACCTTAAGTTCTATACTAGTTCCTAGTGAAGGGGATATTTTTGTTAATAGATGCAGAGCAGAAAGATAAATTCTCCTTTCAGCTTGCCACATATTAACTCTTTACTGTGTGGATCATAGCTATTTCATGTTCCATACATAGTAAGAACTTTGTTTTTTTAATTTACAAAAAGATGAATCTTTTAATGGGGCAAGGTAGATTTTTAATCTAGTTCTTGATTACTTGTAGGTTAATATTAACTCCAAATAATTTAAGCAGGTGGCATCCTAAATCCAACCTACTTTGATTTTCTCTGCTGTTCAGCTGAATTTGCATCTTTAGTTGTATGCATAGATTCATGTTACTGTTCATCCCAGATATTAAATGACCATAGTTTAATCATTTCTTTTATAGATGCCCTTGACAGTGATTGTGACATTTAGATGATAAACACTTTCAGATCAAGCATAGTGAAGACATAATAGGTGTGCAACAAACCCTCAGTGATTGGTCTTGTGTTTAGAAGAAATTCACTATAGAAAATCACATTTAGGACATTCAACACATTTGTAAAAATAATGGTCTGAATAAGAGAGTATTAAATCTCCCAATTATATATATAGCTATTACTTTCCTTTTATATCATTTACAACAAAGTCATCAGAATTTCTAAGTATTGAAAGATAAATGTTATTGGAAAATAGGTCCAATATTTAAAAAAAAAAAAGACAAATCTTAGAACATTTTCTCAGAATGCCTTTTTTTTTTTTTTTTTTTAGTGGATGTGGTTATAAGTATTGGCTTACTAACCCCTTCAGTAACTGTACCATTCAGTAACAAAAGTGACTAAAAGAAAATGCCCATGTGTTAGAGATTCAGCTTCACAGAAAACATTGAGTTCTTATATTCCAAAATCCTGCTTCATTTGTCTTGAGGCAGCTGCGCTTTGAATTCCTTCCTTTGAAAGGAGACACAGTAAATTGGAGATATAGGCATTCCCGCAGCACCATCTCACGGCACAGGCTGAAATGTATTCATTAATTCCGTGTTTAGTTCTGTGCCAGGGAAAGACCGCTCCCCTTTGGAGGCTTCATCCTCTCTTGGGAGAGACATTAGTGTAAACTTCCCAGAGATTTTACATTGGTGATGCCGTAGGGCCCCAAGAACAAAGAGCCACTGTGTCCCCAATGAGACAGCAGAAGTTCTGCTTCGGACAGTTAGGGAAACGTTAGAGGGAGGGTGGCAAAATGGTACTTTCTAGGCAAAGAATAACATTATTATGATCAGGACTCGGCAGTATGGGGCACAGAGAACAGACTCCAGCTTATTAAAATCTATGTTAAATCTTTTTATGTTAAATCTTTAACATAGATTAAACCTCTATGTTAAAGGCAGTAAGGTTTGATTCTATTTAGCAAAATAATCATAACATGAAATTAACCATGCTTAAAAGTGCAGTTTAGTGGAATGAAGTACGCTTTTGTAGAACCAGCACCATCATCCACCTCTAGAACCTTTCCTATCTTGCAAAACGAAAACTCTGTATCTGTTCAACACTTGCTCTCCATCCTCCCCTCTCCCTGCTCCGACACGCAGCATCCTGCTTCGTGTCTATGAAAGTGACTTCTCTATTAACTGGTGCCTCAATTAAGAGGAATCCTACAGTATTTTTTGTTTGTCAGTGGCTTATTTCACTTCCTATAACGTCCTTAATGTTCCTTCATGTGGCAGCATAAGAATTTTGTGCCCTTTTAAGGATAACAAATATTCCATTGTGTGTATTTTGTTTATGATGGACATTTGGGTCTCTTCTGCCTTTTTGCTATTGTGAATAATAATGCTGTTATGAACATGGGCGTAAAAAAAAAAAAATCTCTTCATGTCCCTGCTTTCAATTCTTTTGGATATATACCCAGAAGTGAAATTGCTGGATCATATGGTACACCTCTGTTGATGTTTTTGAGAAAATGCTGTACTGTTTTTCACATTCCAGGCAAGGTTTGGTTTTTAAATGGTTTTAAACCATGAAAGACTGATCAGCTTGGTTTCTAGAGCTCATTGCCTGCTCTGTGGAGATAGGATGAGAGGAAACCAGGCTGAAGTTGGGCTGTTGTATAACCAAATTAGAGAAGAAGAAGATGTGGCCCAAGGCTGTCCCTTGTGGAGGAGGACAAAGGAGATGAGGTGTAGAGATTTTGAGAGAAATGAGTCAAGAGCTTTTTTTCATTTTTGAGACAGAGTCTTACTTTGTTGCCCTCAGTAGAGTGCCATGGCATCACAGCTCACAGTAACCTCCAACTCTTGGGCTTAGACAATTCTCCTGCCTTAGCCTCCTGCCTAGCTGGGACTATAGGTGCTCACCACAAAGCCTGGCTATTTTTTGTTGTAGTTGTCACTGCTGTTTTAGCTGGACGGGGCCAGGTTCGAGCCTGCCACCCTGGGTATATGGGGCCGGCACCCTACCCACTGAGCCACAGGCACCACCCATGAGTTAGAGCTTAATGAAGTTGGTGATAACAGCATCACCAATCACCAGTATCTGCCATCAGGGGAGACTAAAGGAAGGATTAAATCTTGAATTGTTAAATGAGTTACCTGGTAAGGAATGGAGAGTGGTATAGCATAAGAAGTAGAGAAGGGGATATGGAGTAAGAAGAAAATGATAAGGGATCCAAGGAAGGAAAAAAGACTGGATGAAATGGTTCCAGGTTTATGTTTATAAAAAGATGATCACACAAGTCTTGCCTGCAACAGAAAAAAACAATTAAATGTTCACATTGGTGGAGAAAGCAAGGAAGAGAGAGATGTCACCGTCCCCCAAATAAGAATGAGGTGGTTGCTGGTAGAGGACCAGCTACCTTTTTATCAATGGGGCTTCACTTAATTGCCAACTGAGCTAAAAGATCCCACTGGTTTTGCATGTGGAATTAATACAAACTTTTGTTTCAGAAATTAAGAGGTATGAATTCACATTCTGAAAGGATTTATGGACACTTCATCAGGAAAGTAAGAAAGTCAACACAGTTTAGGACAATAGGCTTCTTGAAATCCTGAGAAAGTCCTAAGATTAGACACACAGTCTGGGAGTCCCCCCACCCCCAACACTTAGGGCAACACAGGGCTGTCAGCTTACATCTAGAAGGGTGGTTAGAAGGAAGATTATCTTCTGAAGGATATTGAAGAGCAAGAACAAAAGAGCACCAGATGAATTCAAAACAATTTCTAGTGTAGACACAGCAGGAAACCTCATTTAGTCATATTTTAGAATGGATATGCTATGCAAACAAGTATAATTTCAGTGCAAGACAATTCTGCTTCTATTGAATGCATCTCGAGTTTTTGAAACACACTGAATAGGATATAGTCAATGATTTTAATGTCAGTGAAGGGGGGTGGATGGAAGTTCCCCTGTTTGCTCAGCTGGGGAAGCCTCCTTGCCAAGTAAGTTCTTCTCCCCTTGACCCTGAGTTAAGCTTTCTCAGAGAAGGGAGAATGGGTAGTCTTCAAGCTATGATCAGATTTAAGTTTTCTTTAGCCTATTCCCTATAGACATTTAAATATTACTGGTTTTCTTACAATAGTCACCAGGGAGCAAACAGTAAATGATTTTGTGCCAACTTCATAACATTTGTCTAATGCTAAGTTTTGTGTACCCTTTTCATTATCAGTTTGGGAGGTTATTTCATAGAGGAGAAATGCCTTTGGTTTTAAAACTCTTTTCCATTTATATCAAAGGGCATTTTCAATCCCAAGTAGCTTTCTTGATTAGTTTCTGTAGGCAATTTGGGTCAACTTCTTGCATCTTGGTTTTGATGTGATACCAAATCTCTTTACCTCACAGGGTTTAGAAATGACCATCCTCAATCAAAAGACTTAACCCAGTTTGCAACATACCCCCCGCAGCACTATGTTCTTCCCTTTTTTCTTTTCATTCTGCATAACATGTGTGCACACACAGGTTACATTAATGCATGTGAATAACTTCCTAGTTATTGGTGCATGTGTGACCCTGACTGGATAGATCATAAATTATCATCTCTGGGATGACAGGGAAGTCATTTCCATTTCTTTAAAAATACCCTTTCTGAACACTTACATGCTCTTGGTGGGACTGCTAACTAATACAGCGTTTTTGGAAAGAAGTATGGAGAATCCTCAAAGAACTCAAATTAGACTTTCCATTTGGCCCTGCTATCCCATTACTATGTATCTACTCAGAAGAAAAAAAATAAGTTTACCCTGAGTACATTTGCATTAGGATGCTTATTGCAGCTCGATTCACAATCATTAAGATGTGGAAACACCCCAAGTGCCCATCAACTCACGAATGAATGAACAAACTATGGTATATGCATACAATGGAATACCATTCAGCCATAAAGATGGAGATACTTTTGTATTTACATGACTGGATTTGGAGAACATTCTCCTAAGTAAAGTTTCACAAAAATGGAAGAGCAGGCATTCAAGATACATCCAAGGAAACATTCAAGATTCTTAGATGAACAACTACACACCCACTTGAGAGAAAAACTCAATTAAATTCAAGGGGCAGGGGAGAGAGGAAATGGGGGGAAGGGGAGGGGAGGAGGCAGGGTAGAGAGGGGCGGGGAGGAGGCAGGGTGGAGAGGGGCGGGGAGGAGGCAGGGTGGAGAGGGGTGGGGAGGAGGCAGGGCGGAGAGGGGTGGGGAGGAGGCAGGGGGGAGAGGGGCGGGGAGGAGGCAGGGGGGAGAGGGGAAGGGGAGATTGGTAAGCTCTCAGGGTACATGGAACACCTCCCAGGTGAAGGGTCTAACTACAACTTGGACTTTGCCTAAAAAAGCAATGTAACCTAATTGCATGCACGCTCATATTAATCTGAAATTAAAAAAAATAAAAATATTCTTTCTTCTCCCAAGTCATCACTGATAGGATTGACTTCTAAATGAGTATCTGTTAGTGTGTTTGGCTGAACACAGTCCAAAAAAGTAACCCCAGAAAACTTCCCCACAGACAGGGTATTTTCCAGAAAATAATCACATTAGAATGAATTGGCAGAAAATATGTCAGTGAAGGAAGGGCAAAGGTAATGTCTGCTCATGACAATTTCATATGTCGTAAAACTAGACAGTCCAGCTATGGTTTTTATTCCCATTTTTAAATAATAGAATTGTTTTTAGTTTAGCAAAATCAACTTACTCAACTAGTTGTTAAGTAGATAAGCCTACAGGCTGACATGACCCTTATTTTAAGTATCAAACGGATATCATCTTTTAAAATGATAATCAATTTAAAGCATTTTAGTAGTCTTTGATTTATGGTATGGTAGGAGTGATTTTTTTCCATGACTACTCCAAGAGTTTTACTGGAAGAATAATCAAATGTGACTTTTCAGATAAGTTATAAAACTTTATAAGATGACAATCATCCTATAAAATACTCTCCATTTCTCCCATGGACCTCCGAATCTCTACATGAAATAGTTAGAAAAACAGATGTTCCTTCTAAAAAGTAGTAAGTACTCAACATATGAGTAAATCTACCACACCCTTTCCACAGATCAGGGATGTGTGTAAAATGTTTTCTTTTTTCATTAAGAAAATAAAAATTATTTTCCTGAAATTATAGCGTTCATGAGGTCATTTTCGTGAAATTATCAGTTTTTCTGGAAATCTTATCATTTTGCTGACTTTCCTTACATTTTGTTTTTAAGGACAAGCCACCAAAGACACATTAGCACAAATCACCCACAAGTAATTCACAGATCACGTGGTGATAAAATTTCTTCAGACTATTAAGAATCCCAAGAATTGCCCCCAAAAGGATTGGTCTCTCATGTCTAGGCAATAATCTTTAGCTATAGTATTTATTTTTACTTGACATGTGAAAATCAAAATTTAATAAAATTCAGGGCTTCTCTGATAAGCACTGCATCTCATCAAATTATGTGGAAAATGGGGGCACTTATTAAAGTGATTGAATGAGAACGAGTGAAGAAATATAAAAAATACAATGTGAGTAGATGATGTCAAAATGATAAATGCTAGACTGAGCTGACATCAAAAAATTTGATCTAATTTTTAAATTATCAGTGATTAAAAACTCTCAGTACACTACAAATGTACCACACCACCGTTCTTATTAAAACTTGGAAATTTTAGGGCTGTTTGTCACTCTGGATGACGAAGATGACAAAACTAACATAGCTGGACACTCTGCAAAAGATCCTCTAGAGAGCTGAGTCATCATTTGTATTAGGGTGAATGATTATTATCCTTTACTATTCAAATTCTGCAGAGTGTGGAGTATATGAAGGGGGATTTTGGTGAAAAAGTTGGCTTGAAAATATGTTCAACCATGATATGTTATGGAGCCCTTTGGAAGTATTTTACAGAGCTGAGTGTTCGGGACACACATCAGAATGTGTTTCCTGATGACACTTCTGACGAATGGGTTGCCACTACCTTGCTCAGAGAAATCAGTTTGGCTAATGGCACCATTCCCTATTCTCAATTTTGCTAGTTTCAGCAGAAGGTTCACTGAAGTTGTGCCTGTGATCTAGTTCTGCTAGGGATTTTGGAGTCAGAGTTTCAATCCCAAGTTCTTTCTCTATGTGGTTTTTCAAAGCTTTAAAGCAGCAGCATGGAAAGATTTTGTATCGAACATAATATTAAGTTTAACATCTACCTTAATTTGCTATCTCAGTATCATTTCCTATTTCCAAGAATACAGTTGGCCATTCTACAATTTAAATTTTATATCTGTCCAGCAAAAAGTCTAGCTTTAGATTTCTTCCCCATAGAAATAAGTATGTCTAGATTGAGAAATGGTAGAAAAGATAATAAAAGTGTAGAAATACAGTAATAATACCTGCCATTATTTTAGCCATTAACATTTTTATGCTTCAGTTTCTTGTCTATAAAATGAGAATATTAAGCAACCACATGATTAAATGAGGGAACACACATAAAGTATGCACGTAGCTATGATGTATGGGCAAGACTCAGAAAACGTTCAACACAGCCAGGTCCGGGTACCATGCTAAGCATTCTCCACAGATCATCCCATCTGTTCTTGGACACAAGTCTACGGGGCAAGTAATTTCAGGTCCTTTCTTGCAGATAAGAAAATGGACCTAATAGGAAAGTGAATAACCCAAACACGTCACACAGAGCTTGAGTAACTCTCATAGAATTTGAAGTTCACTTTGTCGGACTCACGGCTCATGTTTTTAACTATTTCACTAGTGTGATCATTTGTTTTTGTTGTTGGTTTCTTCAGAATAGATTGCACTGACAGGCGATATAATGGGGATACACTCTTGACAAATACTTTTTTTTTTTGGCCAGGGCTGGGTTTGAACCTGCCACCTCTGGCATATGGGGGCGGCATACTACTCCATTGAGCAACAGGTGCTGCCCGGAAAATGCTTTTTAAACATAAATGATAAACCAAATTGGTTAAATTTGATGTATCAAAATTAATGTTTCTTAATGGTAGAACGTAAGAGGTTTTATTTCTATGTTGGAGATTTTTGTTTTCCCACAAACTATTTACTGGAATTACTCATCCAATTACTAATACTCTGGCCTTAGCTGTTATGTGAATGTTGTACCAATGAAGAAGTATTAATTAAAAGCAGACCCCTAAAACAGTTACAAAATCTGCAATCTTTAAATCACTCATACTACTAACTTCAATTACTCATTGTTATGGTGAACCATTTAAGACAAAGAAACTTTCATATAATTTGAATGGTTAGGCATAAAGATCATCATTACAAATTCATTTGGTATTCATTATAAAACCTTTAGACATGATGTATTAATTTGGCATAAATGTGAATATATTATTTCTTAATGATTCTGTTATAATTTCAGTTAAATGGTCGGTTATTTCAATATCTTCTCAAATATGCAAAGTATATTGTTTTGTTTATGGAACATTCAAAGTCAAGGGAAGAAAGCATTTTCCTTTTGTTCAGAGAGAAGATCATAACATCCAGCAGAAGGATGGGGACATAGAAATCAGGAAGAAGCCTCTCTGAAAGTGCCCACAGTTAGTAACAGTAGTATTACTATAGTGGGTTTTGATTTTGAAATTTTTAGAAGCTAATGTACAAAGCCTAAGAACTAGTCCAATCCATGCAAGACCAAACCAACCAGGCTGTAGTCTGGCTTTTTAAATATTCCAGACATAAGAAAGGGAAGCTTTTGCCTGTAATCAACCACCCAATCTCCCTGTTGCTTTGACTTCTGACGTGGTTGATTTGCCATTCTATAATTTAGTATCTGTGCAGTAAGTAAAATATTGCCAAATCATATGGAATAATAAACTTGACTCTCTCAGCTAAGAAAAGCTCTTTTGAAAGGACAGAAGATGGCCTTGAAGCATCATGTTGGTCCGAGAGGCATTCCAGAAATCACAGGAACCCAGCAAGACAATGTTGACTTCTGACATGTGTCCACTTGCCCTGTTGGCTTTCCCTGTGAAATGCTTCTATGGTCTCTGGTCAAATGAAACACTTTCCTAGACAGAGACTGTGGGGAGGGAAATTTAGTTTTGTATTAAGAGAATGAGAAGATGAGACAGGAAAATAGAGTCAACCTAAATATGAACTTGTTGCTTTGTGTTTTTTATAATAATTCCTCTCTTCTGCTCCCTTTTCCCATTGACTGACCTTTAGCTGACAGATTCTTTCCCATCACAGTTGGATCCTTCTGCTTTTAACCTCCTCTCAACAGCTTCCTAAATTAAGATACAAACCTCCGGGATGAGAAACCTAAAGATGTTAACCTAGATTACTCTTCTAAAATGCTCCAAAGTTCAAGATTTCTTGAGTACCAACCACATGACACTCAAAGGATTACTCCTTGCAGCACTTTTCTTAGATTTGGGATGCTGAACCAGATATAAGTATAATGCAAATATTATAAAATTTGAAAGAAAAACATACAAAGTCTGAAACACTTCTGGTGCCATTATTCTTTGATAATGGACACTCAACCTTTACTAAAAAATAACAAACAATAAGTACATTATTTATACTATGCAGTGGTATAAATTACCCTGGTAGAGAAGATACAAAGTATGATCACAGAATATTCATTCTAGCTCTCATGTTCAATAGCTGCTGTCTCAGGATCACAAAATCGTAGCATTAAAAACGATCAGAGGGGCCAGTGGCTAAGCTTTTCTTTGAGCCTGTGTATGTGTTCTCTTGTCTAAGTATGTTTAATCAATCAATTAAAAGAAAAAGAAAAGGTTTGAGTTCTTCACGTCTGTGTCATCTATTCACTGCTTTTCTTAGTGTTTTGTCTAGTCCAAATTTGGTGGCAAGAAAATTAGGACACCCTCCCCCACCACTGCCTTTCTGCCACAAGCTCTTGGAGATTCTTCAACTTTCGCAGAAGAAGAAAGAGGATAATACTAGAGAAGCTATGAAGTTTTTTTCAATCTCAAGTTACCCTTATTCTATGTTTCTGTGATTCTGATTCCACCCCATGCTCTAATGGACCCAATTAACTCATTTTAAAATGGTGTCCTTCTCAACATGACTGCCAAGTGGGGATTCTGTACTTGTTTCTGGTCATGTCTATTGGTGATTACAGGGTTAATTTCACGTGCTGTTCTGTTTTTCTCCACACTGGAATTGCCAGACTTTGTTTTTTCTTTTTAAAAGCACAAGTAGGCTTCCTCTTTCTCCTGATTATGATGTTCTGGGGCTCTGCTTTGCACTTGGATACCTATTTTAGAAATGGTTAGGATACAGACAGTTAACTCCAGTGACAATCACTGCAACACTCCTGAGAGTATTCTAGGAAGAGTTGCTGTATAAACACAAAGCATTCTGCAGATACAGCTGTATTAATCTTCATAACATCTCATGAGGTGGATCCACTGTGGACATTGTTAATATAAAGCTACTAGCACTAGAAATAGAACAGACATGATATCCTCTCACTGCAAGAGGAATGACAAGTTTTTCCTCACATTTCTTAAGAGGAATTAGCCAGCGGGTTGCTTTGGGAATGCCAGCCTGTATCCATCGGTCTGCTCACTCACACGTGCAACCTGAAGACTTGTTTGGAAGAAAAACCACGTCCTGAGCTCAAAAGTTGATACATATACAGGTGCTTCCTCCCCTGCAAACCAAACTGGGAAAGCTTAATATGCTATTCTGAAATAAAAATGCATACAATTGTCCATTAAAGAAGAGCATCTGTTGAACAATGAAACAAGTACATGTTAGCTGGGGACATTCACAGCTTGTAAATGCAGGTTCTGGGCTTTCCTCCTCGTAATTGCTTTAAACTCTTTAGTCAAGATTATGTTATAACAACATGAGTTGTATCCAGCAATAAGTCTCAGAAACGGCAGGCAATGTAATTAAGTCTATTATTGATGACTGAGTAAGAAGTTGACTCTTAAGTAAGGCCATCCCCTTTGCAGACCATGTTAAAAATATGACTGGAATGCCCCAGTGAAATGTCAGAATGTCCGTAGAGGACTATTCTCGGTAGTATCAGAAAGTATATGTAAAGACACAAGATATAGCTGTTCACAAAGCATTATCAAGAAGCTATTGGAAAAGAGAAATTCAGTAAAAGGAGTATTTTCATTGGGAAAGACCTTTGCCTAGGCTGATTTGCAATGCAGGATTTGAAAACAAAGCCCACATCCAGGAAGGCAGACACACTGCCTTGCCTAATGATTTTGTGTGCTCATTAAGAATGACATTTTATGTTCTGACAGCATTATATTTGGTATGTTTCATTTTTAGATTCATCACCTGTTAAAAGATGAGTTAGCCTTTCTGGTGATTAAAATGTGCAAATGTGGGCAGCTTCATATAGACTGTGGGTAAGTTTGTTTTCCTAACCCACCGAAAGGTCACAAGTACATTAGGTGAGAAGCTATCTCTAAGAGGAATACCATGTTAGAACTTGCAGAGTTAAGAAGGAACTGGTTGTCTTTGTGGAATACTTTGAGCTTATTAATTTGCTCTATTTTCAAAGTCCTCCTTTTGGTATTTGTCGCAAACCACTGTGGGAAGGGGCGCGAACCAGAGTGGAATTGATGGGGAATGAGGAAAATACAGCACAAGACACAGAAACAAAGGAGGGGACCAGGAGGACTGACTGAGCTGATGGCATAAAATCAAAGTATCAAAGCACAAAATCAGCTTTATTTTATAGTATCTGTAGAGGGTTGTCGGTGGAGGTAGCATAGACAACATGGGGAAATAGTGTAAACAAAAGACAGTCTTGGTCTTACAGTACAAAGTACAATAGGAAAATGTAAATAACTTCAGCAAAGACAAACCATCTTGTTAATGGTTTGTACTCAACTTTGTTAACATATGATAAGAAGCAAGAAGGGAAAGATCCCCATCCCAGCATAGTTAACAAAACAAAGGAAGAACTATGTGACTGAGTGGTTACTACTTATCTTTGTTAGCATATGACAAGGAGAAAGAAGGGAGAGATCTCTAGTTGCCTGGTTAACTAGACAAAGAAAGGGCTCCCTGACTTCTGGCAGAGGGAGCGTGAAGAAAGAATATGGCTGTTTGGGGAATGGAGGAGAAGCAGTTGGGGGTTCATTCCCTGAATGTTCCCCAGGCTGTGAGGGCTCTGCCGTCCAACAGCCCACTCTCTTACAGTTTTTCACTGGACAAACATAAGTCTAGGTACCAGCCAACAGATGAAAATTTCACAAAATGAAGTCAATTGTTGGGAGACCTGACACCTTCTGTCTTTATTTCACTGCCAGACTTAGGTTAAGCAAAATTCAAGGCACGGGTAACAAGCTTAACACTGTCTTAAACTGGTTGATTTTATTTATGGGGAAAATGTGATTTTTTACAGATCTTGAGGATGATAAATGGCTAATATAAAGCTTTATCCACTCCTGAATATACATTCTTCTTTTATATACTGAACATACTCCAAACTATCACACGTACACTGAACTCTCATGTGTTACCAGGAACTGTGTTGTACTTGACCTATCATATTAGACCTTCAAAGTACTTCCTGGGAGATTCTCTCTCCGTTTTATCATCAAAAACATAGATGCTTGGAGAGAGTATGCTGTGACACCTTACATGTCAAGTAGCAGAGTTTTATTTTTACCCAAGTTTGACTCCAAAGTTTAATTAATGCTTCTCTTTCTTAATTTTACAGTGTTGACCGAACTATTTAACTAACTGTATAGATTCTACCAGTGAGACTTTAACTTACAGAGGTGCTGAGATACAACACAGAGAGACTGAAGCCACATCCACAGGCACCAGGGCTACAGAAGCAAAAGGAGGGAAGGAAAAATAGGGTCCGGCTCCTTTGTGGTTTTGATGGACAGGAAGGGGCAAGGTGTTGGGAGCAGTGTCCTAGATGTCCACTATCTGGCACTGGAGCTTTTCAGGGCAGAGGAATATTACTTCAGTGAATGAGTTAGATAAAGGAGGTGGTTGGAGGTATGGGCTTTAGATTGGTTGGTTTGTATAAAATGGTGAGTTCATAGGCAAGCTGTTTACGATCTTTAAAATCAATCAGTTTGGGGAGGGGCAGTCCTTCCAGGATTAGCAAGCATGCTCCAAAATGTCCAAGTATCACAAAATACAGAAAATAAAAAGCATGATGAATGCACTTTTTGAAAAAGAAAATTATCTTTGGTGTAAGGATGGTAAACATTGATAATTTTATACTTGGCCTAAATGTTCACAATGCCCATTAGCTAATTTAAAGTCACAAAGAAGTCCTGTAGTAAAGGCATCTTTTAAACAGTTTAACCCAGTTTCTTATTTTGATTTGACCATTTGAAGCCAACACCTATTAACATTTAGCAGAGCATTAACCACACAACCACAGTTTGGCAAATACCTTCCTTTCTTAGACAACTTTTCTCATATTTAAAATTGGGTGAGTTTTATAAATCTGTTGTTGAACATTAAGCATAATATTTTCCATATTCTTTATGCATTGAGAATAATTTCCAGTGTTACCCAAAAAAGGTGCCACATGCATTGGGATATTTTAGAACCATTCTCCTTCTAGCAATCTTTCCCCATGTGATGTAAAATATGAATACATAACCAACAGTTTCCAGAAAGGAATCTTCCCCTCAAAGACATTTACTATGCAAACCATTGTTTTTCAGATGCCAGTGTATGTGCAAATCAATATTGTTCACCTACTTATAGTGATTCCTATCATGCTAACTTCTCTATCTGCTTAAAAAGAGGAAAATGATTCTTAGTAAGAATACCCAATATGTGACCATTGAGGATTCAGAATCGTGCATTGCTAGAAATAACTTTTGCTTAAATTGGACTTTCTACATATGCAATGAGCCCTGATTCTGTATTATTTCATGTACTGGTAAGTCTGTGTTTCTGTGAGTGAATAATTATTTTGAGTTATTAGGAGGAAAATGAAGCATAACATTTGCATGATTTTCTTCATACTACAGAATTGAATCGATGATTTACAATTAAATGGGGGAAAAACTACCCCACAAAATCTTGATATATAAAAACAAATAAATTGTTTTTTCTTCTTTCCTGAGTCTTTCTGACCCAATTATAGGTTTTCCAATAATCTCCTATGTCACCCAAATGGCAAGGTACTAGCAACTTTTAGTCCTTTCAGAATATCTATGCCTGGGATGCTATCTCCAGGTCCAAAAGGATCCAGAGTGAAACGGAGGGAATGGGGAATGGGAAAGTTGATTACATTGATGTTTGGTGTTAAATTAGAGTTGAGAAAATTTTTCCTTGGTCATGCCTGTCTTACCCCCAAAGAAGTATTTTTGTGGTGAATAAAAGTGAAGGCTAACTTAAATTAGCTCATCTATTTGTTCAAGAGGTTTCACGGGTCAAAATGCACTAGGCATGTGATAGAAGATAAAGTTTTCTACCAGACACATTCTAAAGTAGAAACAACATGCAAATAATGAACAATTAAGCATATAAATAAACAGGAAAATATTTAGGAATAAAGGACTCATAGAAAATGCTTTGATGTGATGGCAAAAGCCTTGTTAGCTACTCTAGATTGTGTGGTCTCCAAGGAGGTGATTATTTAGACTGGATGGTAAGAAAGGGCTAAGGAAGAACATTCTACTTGAATCTTTCTTCTTCAAAAGTACGAACACTGGGCAAGATCATTTATTGTCTGAATGATAGTGAGGGAAAAATAATGGTAAAGGAAAAAGAAGATTAATAGTGTTTGAAGGCAGGGGAAATCGAGCTAACAGACATTTAGAAAATGGTTCTCCAAAGAATGACTTGTAGAGATTTCTACTTTTGAGTTTTTTTCTAGTATGGTTTTTACTTATTCTAATTTTCCAAAGCAGTTGTTAAATAAATGCTTGAGTTCCATAAAGAGTGAGTTTGTTCCCCTAATTTGGGTATTTAGACATCTATGACCATCTTGTCTTTCATAGTAGCGATTCTCAAATTAGGTAGCATCTTGCTCACTAGGGAAACCAGGAAGGCTACAAATGCCTCATCTGTACCCTCAGTGACTCTAATAAAAATGGCATCTCAGTGCTTAGGAGGTCTGAGCTTTTACTGAAAGATTGTTTGGTATATTGCTCTGATTTATCCTCAGACTGAAAAATCAAATCGTTGGGCCAGCACAGCTTGAGTTGCAGGTGGCTGCAGATGGGGAAATCAGTTAGGGTAAAGCTGGAGATTCACTACATCAAAGCGTATTAATAAAAGTTTTGGGTCTTTCCCTTACTCAGAGGCCTGTGGTTGAGTGAGGCTTTGGTCCCACATTTTTGTAGAGTAACTCTTCCCTTGACAGTTTTATATATTGAGCTTATGTATATAAATTAGCAGGGAAACAATTCTGCTTCTAAATATATTAAACACCATTGAGGTATATGGTAGAAAAAGAATGAGGAACTCTATTTCCAGAGATCGGCTGAGGTCTAGATTCTTAAATAAGATTCCAAGCACCAGAAGTCATAGATGAAGTTCTGGGAGCCAGACTACCTGAGAAAACCCATCTACTACACTTAAAACTTCTCCTTGTTTTAAGCTTCCAATCCAACAAGCAGGGGTCTTTGCCTTATTCAGTGGTTGATAATATAGAAAAGTTGATGAAATAGCAGGGATACTAACCTTGTTCCCGTCATAACTTTTATGCAGTTTGCAAATTAGTCTAGATGAACAATCTCTAATAATAACTGAGCAAACGGAGAAAGAAGGCCCCTTTTTATTCTCCGTCAATCTCAGATTTTAATGGGCGGTCCTAGCTTGAGGAGAAAGGAAGCAATGTGACAAGGTAGACGTGTGACTTGTCAATGCGATCACAAGGGAGGAGTGAGCAGACAGCATATAGGAATGAAAGATGAAGAAATCTTCCAGGCTCAGCACCTGTAGCTCTGGCTAGGGCGCTAGCCACATACACTGGAGCTGGCAGGTTCGAACCCGGCCCTGGCCTGCCAAACAACAATGACAACAACAACAGCAAAAATAACTGGGCGTTGTGGCAGGCACCTGTAATCCCAGCTACGTGGGAGGCTGAGGCAAGAGAATTGCTTAAGCCCAAGAGTTGGAGGTTGCTATGAACTGTGACTCCACAGAACTCTACTGAGGGCAAAATAGTGAAAACTCTGTCTCAAAAAAAAAAAAAAGAAAGAAAAAGAAGAAATCCTTCCAATTTTATCAAGCCATACCAAACCAAAGCAAACGTTTCAATCTGTTCTTTGTATTTTTACCCCACTATTGCTCCCATACCAGATAAGATATTCAGTTGCTGTAAGTGATTTTATACTTTGCTAGGGATACTTTTAAAGTGGAAATGGTCCCAGCCAGAAATGGTGCAGGCCTGTTTCCAGAAATGTCTGGGACCAAAGAAAAGCCTGCCCAAGTGTGTCCCAGAGTTACTGCCTTCTTACAGCTCCACTCCCTGAATGGGCAGGTACATCTGTTACTTCTGACATAATAATTTATTTAGAATCCTCTCGTGAACTATATTCACGGTGAGTCCAAATAAAACTGAAATATGATTTCCCTCTAATGACTACATAACTGTATTTTTACATTTGGGCATATTCAGAGAGGCCTTTATCTTTTATAAGTGATTTTTTTTTTATTCAACCTAAAATTAGATAGTGACAATGCCCCCGCTGCATTTGATGCCTTAAAGAGAAACATGTCCATTTGGTTCTTCCTTGAGAAATAGGAATTTCCTGGAAAATGTTTGGCTCTTAATAGGCACAGATCAAATATAAAAAATGAGTAACATACTTACTGGTAAAAATGTCTAACTGGGGTTGTAAGCATCAATAAATAAAAACAGCTTAATTATGGGCCAGATTCCAGCTTTCTGGGGGTGGAAACTTATAATGTATTTGAGAACTAAACAGCAGTAGGGTCCATGGCTTTTCCTGTCCAAGTCCCAGCTTACCTGCTGACAAAAATCAATGTATGTGCTACACAAAATAATCTTCTATCCGACCAAAGAGAAAAGCTGATAGCCGTCTTTTTCCTTAAAGCGTATATTTAAAAAAACACTGCTTATATAGAATCTGGTACTGGTGACATTTTTAATTGATTCAATGGTAAAAAGGGGAAATCAAATCAATCTTTAAAAGAATCTTATGCCTACAGTATTAAGTTGTATTACAGATACTCTGAGCCCAGAAATAATAAATTGTCACATTTTATAAGGATATACTTTCCCCCAAGAAGTTATTCTTAGTAAAATAGTATCAGGGATATAAAGATTGCTATTCTGCAGAATTTAAAAATATGATGAAGCCCGTCCTTGTGGGCTGGCAAACTCTTTCTATGATGTGCCTGATAGTGACTACTTCAGATACTGTAGGCCTCTCCCAGTTTCTGTCCCATATTTCTTCTCCCCCTTCTCTCTTAAAAATGTGGGAACACTTTTTGCTTGTGGGCCAGATGAAAACAGGCAGTGGGCCTATTAATCCTATTTACCTTTTCGGGGAATTATGTAATAACAGTGCTGAGCTCAAAAATTTGCTGAGTCAAAAAGCTAAGACCTGGTGAGAATGCAAATGTGATTGATAAGGTTTATAATTAAGAGAGGATTAGCTTCAGATTTCTGGATGTCTGAATACCCACCACGTGTTTCTATTTTTCTCTACCTACGTAGCTGTGACTATGACTTGGGCAAACCTGAGAGATGGAATGTTTCGGCGCCCACCAATTGTATCTCAGTCCTCATGCAAACACTGAATCCCAGGCAATGCCAGCACTAGGGGTTGAATTTTTAGTTTTCCATTATTTCCAGCAACCTTATTTTAAAACACGGTAAATGTATGCTTTCTTTCCTCCAGGTTGTGAGATGTGTCACAGAAATGTAGCTCAAACTTTCAGGTGGGGGAAAGAATATGGAGTGGTCCTTGTTTTCAGCCCCAGGGTTTGACACAGGGTGTTTTTCTCTGTTTTAGAGTACAACAGAAGTGATATCTAGGTTAACTATTTTAAATTAAAATTATCTGTCTTTTCCTAGCATTTCTACAGGTATTTGAGTTGGCTATTTTGAAAATAAAAAATATATACAGTATCTTTAATTACTTAAACATCTGGAATTATTTTTTTTTAGGTGAGAACAATTTCTTATTTATTTATTTATTTATTTATTTATTTATTTATTTATTTTGAGACAGAGCCTCAAGCTGTCACCCTGGATAGAGTGCTATAACATCACAGCTCACAGCAACCTCCAACTCCTGAGCTCAAGCGAGTCTCCTGCCTCCGCCTCCCAAGTAGCTGGGACTACAGGCACCGCCACAATGCCCGGCCATTTTTTGGTTGCAGCCGTCATTGTTGTTTGGCAGCCCAGGCTGGATTCGAACCCTCCAGCTCAGGTGTACATGGCTGGTGCCTTAGCCGCTTGAGCCACAGGCGCTGAGCCCGTGAGGATAATTTTGATCAGCTTATTTTGTCCACAAAATATCTGATTTACTAAACATTTTAAAAAAGTATTAGTCATCAAATGAGACATCCAAAACAAAGAACACCTAAGATCTGTGAAACTGATCATTTACGGCCAAATGACAACAGCATTGCCAGTTTACTAACCCTATAAGGTAGAATGTGGTGGGGTTGCGGGTATAGAAAATCACAGCTCTGAACAAAAAGCCAAAGCAATGTGATTGAAGAAAATGCAATGATTCTTATTTTAATAAGCATTTTATAATCTGTTAATGCCTGATGAGGAATAAATTTACATTTTCTGACCCCAGGAAATTGGGTATCTAATATAGGATTTGACATTTTTCTTTTTTAAAACTTGCCAGCAAATATATTTAGTGCAGATTTTTACCTATCATAAAAATCTTTGGGTAAAAGATATTTGAGACTAAGATAAAGGCATAAGATACCCATTCAAATATTGACTCTAGGAATTAGAGTCCTAGCCAGGTGAGATTACTTTGGCACCTCCCTTTTTGGTTTTTTGAAGTTAATTCCTTTTACTTGGCAGATCTTAATAAGGGAGATCACAATAGTGTTAACACTCTTAGCTTAATAGTAAAAGGCAGCCTTTACATTCTATTAGCCCTTTGCATCAAAGTTACTTCTCAAATATCTTGATAGTAAACATATGGCTGAATAATTCATACTATGTAACTGGACCTGGTTGGGGTGAAGCAGAGGGGAAGACTGTACCATTATAGTTAAATCGGAAAGCAGAGCTACAGAATGATAAATAATCTTCCCTGTATAACTCTGACTCAAGTGTCACAAAATCAATACGTGCAACCACAAGCATTTGCACCCCCATAATATTTTGTAATTAAAAAAAAACTGTGTAGACATAAATGGCATTATATTGTAACAAGTTGAAATTATGTGATTTTTTTTTCCCCAGGGTATTCTTGAGTTTGCTTAAATTTCCCAGCTTATTCATTTTCTCCTTACCAATCTGTGCTAACCAACTTCTGGAATGGGGTTTCAAGGGAACAAAACCCCAGTCGTCTCAGTGGAAGATGCAGCAATCTGTAGTTAACTTTAGCAAACCAGGTGCCAGAGTGACTCAGAGGGATGGTATACAAAATAAAAAGGAACTGTCAACAACCATTACAAAGGAAAGAGATAAACAGCCTTAAAGCAGAATATACAAAAGAATAAAAAGAAAATGTCTGCCCACTCAAAGAGAAACACACTCCATGATCTTAATTGCACACAATTGGCAGTTTAAGGGTTTATTTTTTACAAGTTAAACCTTTCCAAAAGAAAAAAAAGACAGAGAAACTCTGAACAAAGTATTAACAAATAACCAGGGTACTTCTTATTAGCCTCAAATCATCTCTGAAGGGTACATGTAAATTACGGGAAAGATGTTTTAATTACTGTACAGGGCGTACTTTCTCCTCCTTCCACCAATACATTGATTATATTTCTTTCCCAAAACCAGGCCTTCAAATTATGTAACTGACTTCCCCAGCTTCCTAGATAATACTACCCTGAAAAGTTGATCTGGAAACAGGAAGAGAAAATCGCCTTTAAACGATGTTGTCAATGATTGACTCGCGATGTTCATAACTCAATACCACTGCCAGTTTTACATATCACGTCCCTCCCTGTGAGTGAGGCAGAAGCAGACCAGTGTGGTAGATTGAATGAGTAAGAGTTTCTGAGGACACGGGACCTAGGGCTAGACCGGCAGTGCTACTGAACAAATTCTGGCATCTTTCTGTGCTCACCTGTTTTACTTTTAGAGTGGGAATACAGGAACTCCCCTGCCCAAATCAGAGATGGGGTAGAGAAACGCACAGGGAACGTCTTTGCATGTGTTCACAAACAAGTGCTCCAGAAATACAAATTTAGGGAGGTGTCCAAAGTATGCCTTGAAAAGACCCTTTCTAATAAAAAAAAAAAAAAAACTTCTAAAATGTTTCTTGGAATATTTTGGATATTCTGACCCTGAAATATTCTCAGTCTACCTGTTTCTATCTTTCCTAAACAAAAAAATCATCCTACTGACCTCTGTTATTGAGAACACTGTTCCTAACGCACCAGTGAAGTCTTTCAGATCTACTTTTGAAGTGTATCCCAAGACTGTCCATTTGACATTACTTCTGCAGGCTAACATCTTGGTCTGGGCCTGGTTATCTCTTACCTTTCTTTTTGCCACCTGTTTCTCCCTGAAAGTCGCCTTTCCACAGAGCAGACACAGGGATCCTTTGAAAATAAAAATTCTCACTTCAAAACCTTCCTGATGACGTCGCTCTCGTGCAAAGAATTTTATCCTAAGTACTCACAAAGTCATACAAAGCCCCACAACAGGGGGCAACAGATGGCCTTTTCTGTATGGTCTGCGAATCAAGAATTTTTTTTTTTCATTTTTAAATAGTTGGCATGTGAACTTATATATAATTCATATTTCCACATCTCTAAAGCTTTATTGGTATGCAGCCATGTTTCACCCATTTACATATCATGTACAGTTAGCTACTTTCATTCACACTGTAATGCAAGATTGAGCTGTGTCTCCATAGGTATTATGGCATGCAAAGTCTGAAATGTTTACTCCCTGGCACTTACAGAAAAAGTTTGTCAACTTCTGCCCTGAAGAATGACCACTTTGGCTCAAAAAAATGGGGCTCCAGCCCCATATACTGGAGGTGGCAAGATTCAGTCCAGCCCCAGCCAAAAACTGGAGAAAAAAAAAAAAGACCACTTTTTTTTTTTTTACTGTTCTCGTTGTTACTCTGCTCCAGTTATGCTAACTCACTCTGTCAAGCTTGATAATCTTTTATATGCAGTTTCCTTTTGATTTTATGCTACTATTTCCCTGATTATCTTAGGATTTGCTCTCTCACATCACTCTAGAATTTGTTACCTTTCTTGGAAAAGTCTTCCTTGACCACCCTGCAGAAAACAGTGCTGTTTTTAAAACTAAGAATAGCACACAAGAAATTTGTTTCTAATATACAATTACTGCTTTGGGTTCAAATATCAATGCCTCAGATGTAGTTCAGAGGACAACATAGGAGTAGAAAATAGCATGCTTCTCCTTTATTCCAGCTCTTCTAAGAATTTAGTATATGACTCTGGACAAAGAATTTCCCATAATGGAGCCTCAGTTTTCCCTTCAATGACCTAATGATTATCCTCCTTGACATGAATAATTAATATGATATTAACCATAGGTGTACTCATTAAACGAATGACTTGAAAAGAATAACAAGAACAAACGAAATATCCCACAACATCTGAGGTTTATATTATTATTACCAGGATTTCATTAATCTATCTTAATCTCAGACTTTTCTAAGTTCAGACTGTATAAAAAATTTGCTAAGTGTATACATAGCAACAATACTTGTGTTAGTTTCCCAGGAGCATTATAATAGAAAAGCACCATAAACTGGATGCCTTTAAACAATAGAAATTTATTGTATTATATTTCTAGGGGCCAGAAGTTCAAAATAAAAGTATTGGCAGAATATGCTCTTTTTGAAACTTTTAATGAAACCCTCTTGTCTTTTCCTAGATTCTGGTTGTTTGCCAACAGTAGTTGGCCTTCTGTGTCTAGCAGCTGTATATAACTCTAGTCTCCATCTTCGCTGTAACAACATCTCCCTCCATGTCTCTGTTTTAGCACAGCTATCATTTTTAGTACCCCAGTCATACTGGCCTAGAGGTCCATCTGACTCCTGTATGATCTCATCTTAACTAGCTATACCATATTTCCAAACAAATTCACATTGTACGATAATGGAGGTTAGAACCTTAACATTTTGGGGAGTGAGGAATAATTCAATCTAAAACAACACACAAAATATAGGCAACAAAGGGCTGAAACCTCAGGGGCATTGCAGGGTCACAAGTGAGATCCTGAGGATATATCCATAGCACCGACAATTAGAAGAACAAACCTAGAAACAAAAAACTCATAGAAAGTCTGAGCCTCAAAAGGTGAGTAAGATCTCAAATTCCTAGTTGCCAAATTTCATAGGCATAGGGGAGGACCCCCAGGAGGCTAGACTAATAAAATATGGCATTCAGGAGCTGTAAGAATAGAGCAGAAATACCAGTAGCTGTACACCACAGGGAAGACAAACATTGCAGTCATGGTCAGGTAAATTAAAGACTAGAATGAAAGACCAACAATTTTTAGACCACAAAAGAATCCATTTTAATGATCATGTGTTATCTGAAATGTCTAACATACAACCTAAAATTACTAGACATGCAGAAAAATAGGAAAGTGTAACCCATATCACAAAGACAATAAATAGACACTGACCCCCATGGTCCTCAATGTTGAATACAGCAAATGAAAGCTTTACCTCTGCAATTATAAATGGTTAAAGAATTTTAAAAGTATAATGTAATGAGTGAAAAGTTCAGAGAATCTTAAAATAGAAATCTATAGAAAAAATTTAAAAACTGAAAAATTTAATAAACTTACAAAATTTACTAGATAGACTGAAAAGCAGATTTGAGAAGGCAGAGTAAAGTGTCTTTAAACTTGAATATCAATCAATATAAATTACCCAATTTAAAGGGGAGAGACAAAATAGGTTGAAAGAAAATGAACATATTTTGAAAGTCCTATGGGACAGTATCAGGCTATTAAGTACATATGGTTGTACACAAAGGAAAGAAAAAAGAAACAAGTAGAAGAAAATTTTATAAAAGTAAATAATGGCAAAATTTTCTCCAAATTTGGTGGAAAACATTAAATTCAGATTCAAGAAAATTACTGAAACTCAAGTAGGATTGAAACAAAGAAAATGGTTCCTAAACACATTGAAGCTAAACTGCTAAAATCCAAAGATGACAAACAAAAGTTTGAACTCATTTAGAAAGAAAAACAAATTATAGAGTAAGAATGCTTTTATTGACTACTGACTTCTCCTAAGAAATTATGGAGGCCAGGTGATATTGGAATAACAAAATAAAAGTGCAAAAAAAATTAAAGTGGTCAGGGTGGAACCTGTGGCTCAAAGGAGTAGGGCACCAGCCCCATATGCTGGAGGTGGCAGGTTCAAACCCAGCTATGGCCAAAAAACTGCAAAAAAAAAAAAAAAAAATTGAAGTGGTCAATAATTAATCCTATGTTTAAGGAAGGTGTTCTAGAAAGATGAAATTAAAATATTTTCAGATAAACAGACAGTGAAAAGAATTATCTCCAGGAGGACTGCATTCTTGATAACATAAAAGAAGTTGTTCAAGGTATATAAATATGTTTTTCCCTCTTAAATCCCTTAAAAGAGGAAAGATTGATTAAAGCAAAGCAAAACTACACATAGCTGTAATATATATGATGACAATAATAGCTCAAAAACCAAAAGGCAAATGAAAATATACTTTTGGAAAGTTAATATTAACTCTAAATACATTGCAATGTATATTTTAAACTTCATCCAATTTAAAAGAATCGTGAAAAATAATGCATAGGGATGTAATTAAAGAGTAAAGAAATAAAAATGGAATTTTCAAAAACATTTTGTTAATGCAAAGGAAGTAAAACCACCAAAATTGAGTACTACTCAAGAAAAGAGAATTTAGTGTGAAAAAATAAAATAGTAATAGGTAACAATTATAAATGTATATACACAAAACAACATAGCTTTAAAATAAATAGGACAAAATTTGAGAGAACCTAAGGAGATAAATAAATCTATAATCATGGATGGAGAATTTATACCACCCTTAGTAACTGATAGGAGAGATAAAAGAAAAGAAATCAGTAAGAAAATAGATTAAAATAGAAGATCAACCTAATTGAACATTGTAGAATACTACACCAATAACTGTAGAATATGCATTCTTTTCCCACCCACCTCAAGATTAGCCTCATACGTAGGGAAATAAATCAAAAAATTACTGAGTATGTTTTCTGACCAGAATGGAATTAACTTAGAAATCACCAATAGCGAAACATTCAGAAAATCCCCAAATATCTGTAAATTAAATAGCACACTTCTCATCAATCAATGAGTAAAATTAAATTTGTGGGATGAAAGTGAAGTGATATTTGGGGGGAAATTTATAGCTTTAGAGGCATGTAATTACACAAAAGTCTAAAATCAATTATGTGAAGTTCTACCCCAAAAGATAGAAAAATGGGTCCCCAGAGACATCCATGCTTTAACCTCTGAAGCCTTTGGGTATGCAGCATTAGATGGAAAAAAACTTTGTATAGATGATTAACAGCACAAACCCTGAGTTAGGGAAATTAATCCTGGAATATCTGGTTGGGTCCAGTATAATAATATGGGTTCTTAAAAGTGGAGCACCTTATTGAATTCAATTAAAGATATAAGACAGAAGGACTAGGAAGGGAAACTTGAACTGTAAGAAGGACTTGACCCGCCTTTGCTGGCTTTGAACACTGAGGAAGCCGTGTATAAGTCAAAGCATGTGCGTGACTTCTGGAAGCTGGGCATGGTCCTCAGCTAGTCACCAGAGATCTCAATCCTATGACTGCAAGAAAACAGATGCTTCCCTAGAGTCCTCTGAAAGGAATGCAGCCCTGCCAACACCTTGATTCAGGTCTGGTGACACTGTCAGATTTCTGATCTATAGAATTACTTATAACATAATAAACTTCTATTGTTGAAGCCATGAACTTAATGGCAGTTTGTTATGGGAGAAATGTAAAACTAATAGACCAATAAGAAACAGAGAAGTCACAAACTATTAATAAAACTAGGAATGATAAAGGAGATGCTACTACAGATCCTACAACATTTAAGGAAAAAGAGAACAGGAGTTTTATTGCAAGACTGAGTATCCTTCATCGAAAATACTTGGGGCCAAAGGGTTTTCAATTTGGTTTTTTTTTTTTTTTTTTCCAGATTTTGGAAAATTTTCATTATATTCACTACTCTCAATCTGAAAATCTGAAATCCAAAATGTTACAATGATCATTTCCTTTAAGTGTCACTGTTGGTGCTCAAAATGTTTCAGATTTTGGAGAATTTTGTACTTTAGATTTTCAGATTAGGGAGAGATTCAACCTGCACTTGTGATAATTCAGATGAAATATATTTATTCTCTGAATAATGAACAACCAGAGCTAGTGTCAGAGGAAATAGAAAATTTAAGTAACTGTGTATCTTTTAAATATAAATTCAACTTCATTACAAGTCTTTTCACAAAAATAACTTCTCAGCTCAGAGAGCTTACTAGTATATTCTATTAAACATGTGAGGAAGAAATAATACTATCCTTCACAAAATCTATATTCATAAATGCAGAGAAAGGAATACTTCCCAACCTATTTTATGAAATTTGTATTACTCCACCCCAAAGACATTGTAAGCAGAAGTCACCAACCAGTATCTCTATGAATAAAGACACAAAAACCCTTAATAAAATAAAAGCTAATCAATTTCTCAGTACATAAGAAAATATTCTTTGATTGTAAAAACTCTCAGCAAACCAGGAATAGAAAGGACTTACTTTGTGTAATAAAGAACATGCATCTATAAAACCTTCACATTCTATGGTGAAAGACTACATCTTTTCCCTTACAACTGGAAAAATTTTGAAAATATTCACTTTCATAATTTCTATTTAACACTTCCCTGGAAATCATGGATATTTCAAGGAGTTAAGAGAAAAGGTAAAAGATATACAGATTGTAAATGGTAAAGTGTTTTAATCAAAAAGTTTATGCTATAATTAGAAAATCCTAACTATATATTTTAAAATGCCTATTATAACCAATAATGAAATTTGTCAAGGTAGCAGTATTAGGGGTGAGTATGCAAAAGTCAATAGTATTTATGTATAGTAGCCACAAGCACTCGGCTAATGGAATAAAAAATATAGTACTACTTAAATAAGATATAAAACATTTTACAAGTATATTTAGGGATAAATTTAACAACAATGGTGAAATACTTGCATATGAAAAATATAATCAATACTGAAAGAAATTTAAGAACTAAATAAATGGAAAACTAAACTTCATGGTTGGAAGAGTCAGTATAGTTAAAATGTCAGTTCTACAAATGGAACTTTATATTCCATACAATTCTGATAATAATTTCAGTAGACTTTCTTAGGGCAGACATCTACACATTAATCTGAAAGTTTATTTAAGAATATGAACAGCCAAAACAATTTAAAAAGAAAAAAGCTGGAGAACTCATACTACCTGTTTCAAGACTTATTGCAAAAGTAATAAGTATGGTATGAAGTTAGTGAAAGAATAAATGTACAAATCAATGGTACAGAATAGTTTCCAGAAAATGACCACCATGTAGGACTGAATTATTCTTCTGAAAAATGAACTAAGGCAATTAAATGGGGGGAAAAGTAGCCTTTTTTATACTGTTGTTGGAGCAATTGACAGTCCATGTAAAAAACTCAATCTTAATTTTTATCTTATACAAAACCTAAACCCTCAAAATGTAGTGTAGATCTGTATGTGAAAACTGAAATTATAGAATATAAAACTAATAGAGAAACGCTTAGGAGAAAAAGTAGTAAAATATTTCTACATTGTCTATATAAAAATTTGCAGCATGAAAGAACATGTATTTTTGTGTTGGTTATGTGGTATGGTGGATTTTTTGATTTACTGGTCTAGAAAGATTCCCTTGAAAAACATCATTAAAAACAAACAAAAGCCACATACTGGGTGCAAATATTTTTCATACAGGCATCTGGAAAGAATGTGGTTGCTCACACCTGTAATCCTAGCACTCTGGGTGGCTGAGGTGTGGGTAGATTCCTTGAGCTCAGGAGTTTGAGACCAGTGTAAGGGTAATACCTCATCTGTACTAAAAACAATTAGCTGGGTGTTTGGGGCAGGTGCCTGTAGTCCCAGCTGCTTGAGCAGGTGAGGTAGAGGGATCACTTAAACCCAGGTGTTTGAGGTTACTGTGAGCTAGGCTGATGCCAAAGCAGTCCAGCCCTGCCCTGGAGCAAGAGACTCTGTTTCAAAAAAAAAAAAAAAAATGGACAAAGTTTGATCCTTCACAGTAAGCCAACAAGCACATTAATAGAAGCTCAAGATCATAAAGTCTCAGGAAACATGGATTACAACCACAGCTGGTTACCACCACCAAGTATCTAGTAGAATGGAGAAAAACACCCCCCCGCCAACAATCTACTGCTGACAAAAATGTCCAGCCAGTAGAACTCTTACACCGCTGGAGGAAGCACAAAATTTCACAACCACCGTGGTAAACTGCTTGGTTTTTCCTTATTCATTTCTAAATACATCCACCTTATAACTCAGCATTGTCACCTCTTATACCTACCCGAGAAAGAAACACCTGCATCATGAATGCTTATCTAGATTTGGCTGTAATACTTCCCAGGTGGAAACTACCCAAATGTCTATCCACCGGTGCATGGATAAACAAAATGCTGTCCATCTCTGCAATGAAATACTACTCAGCAGTAAGACAAAATCTGATGTCTACAGCGGTATGTACGAATCTCAGAGGCACCACACTAAGGGAAAGAAGCCGTACACAAAGGCACGCACTGTATGATTCCATTTATAAAACCTTTAATAAGAAGTAAATTAGTCTATAATGACACAAAGCAAGTCAAGCCCCTGCCTGCAGGCCAGGTGTGGATGAAAGTGTCAACTGCACGAGGACACAAAACTTTTGGAAGAGCAGAAATTTTGTGCATTTTGATTGTTGTGGCTGCCTCACAGGCGGACACATCAATGAAAACACACCAAATTGCTCAAGTGCTGCTTAAGAAAGTACACAGAAAACGTCAGATAGTAACAACGTGGTTTAAAGACAGAGTCATTCTCTTAGTTTTCTGGAGTCATAGAAGAAGCATCCCAACAAATGGTCGAACAGGATTCTCTGTATATATGTACAATTGTGTTTCAATTTCTCTCTACAGTCCTATGGGCATTACTCGTCAGGAGAAAAGAGGGTGTAAAATCAAGGGGCAGGCATAATTGCCTGTCACCCATCAACTCAATGCACATGCTGAGGCTAAGACTTAAGAGGACTTTAATTGGTAATTAGATTCGATTTTGTTTAAACCATTGGCACTCAATGCCCACCATCACTGCCTCTCTTTTTCTTAGAAGTTACCCATTTTCTATTAGGATGGCATCAAAAAAATCATACTTTGGGTGGGCTAGTTTTCCCTTTGTAAAGATGAGGGGACAGAAGCTTAAACAGATTAAGTGACGAAATCAGGGGGAAATTAGAAATGAGACATCTCCTGATGACCATTTTAGTGTTTGTCTTTTATAATGAAAAAAAGAATTACACATGTTAACAGTATCTGTATCAATTAGGTTTTTTTAAAATATGGAAAATAGAAAACTCGTATGTGGCTATAGCAAAAAAGAACCTAAGCAAATGAGGAAAGAGAACTATACCCCAGCTCCTAGTGCTCAGAAAAAATATATTAGAATTTTTTTTTTTTAATCCCAACAGCTTAATGTCATACAAAGATCATAGGCCAATTAAATTACATGTTCTACTCTACCTGTTGAAATTCTACATTTTAATTCCCTCAATGACCAAGATGTGACTTTTTCATTTTTCTGTTTCCCCCAGATTCTGAACACTTCCTGTATTCAGACGACAGTAAACATGCATTCACCATGAAACGAGCAAACGTCATTGTCACCTGTTCAGAAAGCAATACTTACACTTTCATGTTGCCCTTGTATCTGCATTCTGGCATCATATTTAATTTTTGTTCTATGTCTGCATGTAAAATAACCAGGTGTACTCTCTTCATAAGGGATTTTCTATTTCAACACCTGGGCAATAATGAGGTGAAAACTATTCCCACATGCCAGAAGAGCTAATGACACAGGCAGAACTATTTTATGCTATGGTATTTTATTTTGGAAATTATAATGGTAGCATAGCACTTTAGCAAGAAGAAAAGATATTCTGATATTATGTGTGCACCAATATCAGTTTGGGGTAAGTACTGGTTCTTTATCCATTGGGGAAAAAATGGATAGGGTAAAATCTAATGTAATTTCAGTGTTATTTAATATTTTATTAATGGGGGAAAGCATCATTTTAACTGCAGCCATCTATAGAATTATGGACTGATTACTAGTTCAAATGACAGAGTCCTACAATGAAACCCATAATTTCACATTACGTTTTGCAAGAGAGGATGGCAGTTCTTCACATATAATGGAGTTGCTAACCCAGAATCTTGTTAACACTCCCAGTCTGAGAGTTTATGCTCATTCTCTTACTCCTATTCTGAGCCAGAAAGAACAGTTTTTAAATATCCATTGGCTTTTATTTTTCAACCTATGAGATTTTCGTCAATTAGAAATTTGCGAAGAAGAGGCACCTCAATTTGATAATTTGAGAGTTTAAGTAAAATGATAACCTTATTTTTAAAAAAATGAATCTTTTTTCCTGAAAAATTAAGAAATACCAAAGGGCTGGGGTTTGACTTGCATTTAGCTCTTCGTAGCTATTTCTAGTCACTGATTGTATGGAAAGTCGCTAAGGAGTTAGTTGCTTGTTACTGGGCAACAATTTATTCCAATTATAACCGAAATGCTGCTAATAGACAGTTACTGGTGGATAAGAACAGATTTTAAAAATGAACTATTAAATCCACAGCACTTCCTCTTGTTGTAAAGAGGCAGAAATTATTCTAACAATTGACATTTTCTAATGTTCTGAGGTCTTTTTAGACATTTCAAGCGATCTGGGGGCATCGGTGAGGACCTAAGGGCAGTGTGGTTCAGAGCTGTTAAGTGTAGGAGTGACACAATTAGATAGAACAGCTACAGAGACCAGGGACCGAATGTCAACCAGTATACGGAACAGCACATTCCCTGAGATGCAAATGGCATACAACCTTCAAATATCCACAGGAGAGGTTTAAATCTTTGCTAACTACATTCTCTTTTTGACAACCTCCCCAATACATTTCTACTCATCTATTAAGAAGCAAACAAAAGCTACAGTTTATAAAGAACAATGGAGAATCTCAAAGTATATTCCTTACTGTTTCATATGTGCTATTAAAGGGAAAACGAAAATTCTAATTCCTAACTTTCTTGACCCAAATCCAAGCAGAGTCACTGACAAGTGTAAATCTTTTCATGTATCTTCCAGGTTCTGAGATTAGAATCTGGATAAGCTCAAAGTTTATCTCATATATTCAAATGACATATTTGGTATACAGAAAAGATAGTATTTCTGTTTGTTTTTCTTCTTCATAATATTAAAAATGCAATGTGAACTACACTGACCATAGTTGCAAACTGACATGAGCACAATTTACATGCACAGGAGGAATCTAAGTACATTGATTCCCCTAAAGCCCTTTATCTTATAGTCAACAGTGACACATTCTGAAATATCTTAAGTGATCCGGTCAGTTCTTAAAAGGGTCAGAACAGCTGTTTGCTGAATATTT
Organism: Perodicticus potto; assembly: GCA_963574655.1. Lineage (NCBI taxonomy): Eukaryota > Metazoa > Chordata > Mammalia > Primates > Lorisidae > Perodicticus > Perodicticus potto. Next base: position 44,269 of record CAUYRH010099390.1, read on the forward strand.
GTACTGTTCTTCTATGACAGTTTCTCTCCTACCACAGAGTGCCAAGCAAGGACATTCTCAGTAGCAGTTCCAGACAGAGTATACATAGAAATACTTGTTGAATTTAATTGGATTGAATTAAAATTCGCCCTTTTAGAGAATAAAGTTGGCATCTCAAGTACAAGGTTCCCAAATGATGGAGGTTCTTCACAGTTGATCGTCTTAATGAACTCCTCACTAGTTACAGATCAAAGGGATGGAAATAACTCTATTGAGCGCTCACTGTAGTCTGTTTCATTATCTGGACTAAGGAAGTCTATGATAATTAGTGTTCCTTAAAAAAGTTTCATCATTGTACTTCCTGTTGGATGAGTAAGCAACAAACCCCTTATGGTCTGTAAGGTACCTATTAAAACTCCTAACACCTCTGTCAGGGAGTAACTTGGAGAAAGTCAAGAATTCTCTCAGACAGGACACTGAAACTCCCAACAATCAACTCCTCATTGTCACAGCATCGTCGTGGTGCAATAATCTTAGCCCTGTTGCAACTGGGCAATCAATTTGCAGAGAGAAGCAAATCGGGGTATATAGGAATTCTGTTATTACCCATTATAAGTATGACGTGAAGGTCATCTATCAGGCAATTATACCTTTTCATTACATGCTAACCCCTCACGGCAGGGAAGCCACGCTTATGACTGCATTAGACAGACAAAGCCTGCAGCTCTTTAAAAAAAAAAAAAAAAAGCAAAAGCAAAAAAAAAAAAAAAAAAAAATAAAAAAGAATAAAAAAAAATAAAATTGTTTTCTTAACAGCCACTTGCAGCACCAAAGCGCGACCAGGAAAAATTTTTTAAC